>JAJOOR010028230.1:0-24786 GCA_036250505.1 Solanum acaule | reverse complement strand
TAATATTTAGTCATGTAACTAATACTTATTAAACTTATTTTAGCATGATTTAGTACTTTTAAATTATGATCATTTTCATTATGACTTGTTAATTTGCAATATTTGTTTTACACGATTTCATTATTATTATTATTATTTTTGGATATTTTAGTGTCATTAATCATATCATTGTTTGTGTTGTATTCTTAAGAAACACCTTAGATAGTTGTATTTTGGCAAGACTGAAGAAATATTTGAAGTACAAGTAAATTATATGTTTGTATGAATACTTAAGTGGAAAAATCGGAAAACCCGAAAAACCCGAAAAAATCCAAAAAAATCCGAGGTTGAAAAACTCGAGTTTTATTGATTTGGTTTGATTTATAGATTTAAAATCCGACACAAATTGTTTGGTTTGATATTTGAAAAACCCGAACCAATCCGACCATGTACACTCCTAATTTGTACGAAGAACTACAAGACGAAAGTGGAGATAAAAAGTTGTACATGTTGCGTCAAGGCGAGAGAAATGTGGGCTCAAGACCAAGATAAGCTACATATATAAAATGCATTCACAACCAATGAAATTGACTTATTATCATTCAATTACAGAATAACCTTCAAAACAATCCTTTATACGACAAAGTGATTAATTCGAATCGAAAGCAATTGATGCCTTACCTCAAGAAATTCACTTTGGGATGTAATTTAGAAATATTTTTTAGGGATAAGGCAAAGGTCATTTTTCTTATTCACTGCAATTCCAGGTCTACCATTTATGTCAATGTCCTCTTTTTTCAACCCATAAGGTAACTCCCAATCAAATGCATAAAGAAGATTTGATAATGCAAGTTCCACAGATGCAACCCCAAGTGCCATTGCCGGACAACCTCTTCTTCCTGCTCCAAACAGAATAAACTCATAGTCTTGTCCCTTGAAGTCGATATCGCTATTCAAGAATCTTTCAGGCATAAATTCTTCTGAATTTTCCCATATTTCAGGATCTCTTGCAATTGCCCATGCGTTAACATAAACTATAGTTCTTGGTTGAAGTTCATACCCTTCTAGTGTGGATATTTTCATTGATTCTCTTGGTATTAAGAGTGGAACTGGTGGAAATAATCTTAAAGTCTCTTTTATCACTGCTTTGAAATAAGGCATATTTTGAATATCATCTTCTTTTACAATGCCTTTGTTCCCAATTAAATATCTGATCTCTTCTTGAACTTTCTTCATGGCTTTTGGATTCTTGATCAAGATTGTCATTGCCCATATTATCACAGATGTACTAGTGTTTGATCCAGCAAGTAACACATTCTACATAAAATTGACAAGGAAGAAGATAAAAATAATTGTCAATTCATGAGAAATTCTTAAGGTAATAATAGTGAACACACAACAAATAAAGAATTTAGCGGCAATAATATATATAATTGTCGTCATATTATATTTAGTGGCAATAATTGTTGGGTTTTAAAGATATCAATGGAAAATGAAAGGTTGTAACTTTTTCGAAAGATTATTACCTTTTAGAAAGATTGTGCCTTTTCTAAAGGGTTGTGACTTTTCTAAAAGATTGTGTCTTTTTGAAAGGTTTGTGACCTTTTCTCCATTTTCTTAAGGGTTGTGACCTCTACGATAAGGCACAATTAGTACCTTTTCATTTACTACCCTTTGTTGGCTATAAATAGAGGGTTTCCTCTCAATTTCAATATAGAATTTCCTCCTTTGTCTGCATACATTTTCTTACAAACAAAGTAGAGTCTTTGTGTGATTTCGTTGCTGACTTTTGAGTTCGCTGAAATTATTGAAGTTTGAGGTACCACTATTTCTTTAATAGATTTATCCATTTTATCCTGAGAGGAAATAATCCACAACCTCGAGTTCGATGAGGGGATTAAATTCCTTAAAGGGACAAAGTGAATTTTGTGGACTCGAATATTTTCTTTCTTTTCATATTTATAAAATTTCTAATTTACTATTTTGAGTACAGGGCTAACAATAATAAACACAGATATTTATAACTAACACACATTTGGCATATGTTAAACTATTAGGTTAAAACAGACAAAAAGTATAACTAGATGGGTCATATTACCATCCAAGCACAAACATGCAAAATCAAATTTAGGCAAAAACTTTAAGAAAAATAAATTAACTTTCACATTTTTTTCAAAAAACAAAAAGATGAGAGATTCTGTTTTGTTGGGCGAATTGAATTATGACCCCTCATTTTCCTATCTTAATTCAACACATTTTAATTTGCCACAGGAACATTTTGAGCTAATTAGATTAAATATATTGTTTGACCCAATCGTATTTAATTCAAACCACTCATTTGTTATCTTACTCTACATATGTACAATTGTACAAACGTAAATATAAATGTCTATATGCATATATATATGTATACGTATATGTGTGTGTGAGTGCGTGTAGAAGTAGATAGGTTAAAGAAATGGAAAATTACCATGATAATTCCTTTAATATCCTCCAAAGACAGATCAATTGGTGTTAATTGCTCTTTTTTCAATTGAAGCAAAAGATCTATAATATCTCCTTCCATGGATTTTGGCCTATTGGGATTGTGATGTTGTTCAATTAGTTCTTCATAAAACTCATCCAAATCTTTGAAACTCTTCTCAAGTCTGTCTGTCTGTCCAGTGAATTTATCTATCCAATTTAAAGATGGAAAAAAATCAGACACAAAAAAGCTTGCCAACATAGCTTCAGCCTCATCCACAATATGATTAAATCTCTTCCTTTCATATGCTTCTTCATCAAATCTAACACCGAAAGCAACTCTACAAATAATTGTACTATTAAGTGAAATCAACAAATTACTCAAATTAGTGACTTGAGAATTAGCAGCTTGTTGATATATTTTCTTGATCATTCTTGAGACTTCATCTTTACGAATTGGACCAAATAAATGCACTTTCTTGAGACTAAATAAATGAAGAACACATATTTTTCTCATTTCCCTCCAATAGTCATTGTAAGGTGCAAAGGCAATATCATGACCATTGTAAGACAATTTTTGTTGGCCAACAAGAGAGGGTTTACTACAGAACACTAAATCTTGTGTCTTGAGTACTTCTTTTGCTAATTTTGCTGAAGAAACTACAACAATAGGAACATAAGCAAGTTTCAATGAGAATACTTTTCCATATTTCTTAGAAAGTTTCCAAAAATAGATATGAGGAGCCAAACAATCAAATTGATGCAAATTTCCAATGAATGGAAGCCCTAAAGGACCTGGTGGCACCTTATTTTTTCCACCCCTTTTGGCTTTAGGAAGAAGAAAGATGAGGCAAATAGGAATGGCCACAAAGAGGAGAAAAAATATCATTTTATTGTCTAATTATTGCCTAATAACTTGATATGCCTTATAAATGGATATTAGGCTAAACTATTTTTTGTTAGAGCTTTTATAACTTCTATATACTGACAATATAAAAGTATTTCTAGACCATCAGGTCATCAAAGATATAGTAATTACTATAAGTAATTATTCATAACGAGAGGAACCATTTACCTAGGGAATAAGATCGACAATTTGCTACAGAATTTTTAATTAAATTATAAAAAAATGTTATGCTATTAATTAATTAGTTATATTAGTTAATTTTCAAATGAGTAAAATTGTTTTCTTTTGTGAGAGTTCGAACCATGGAAATAGCCACTAATACTTGTATTAGAATAGACTATTTACCTATAAAGTGACAACACAAAATTATACAACCACTGAAGCTTGAAAATGACCTTTGTCCTCTAGCAATCAATATTTTTATTTTTTTTATGGCAAGGGAAACCCGCAGCCGCTACCCTTTGGATGCGCACAAGGTAAAAACCCCGCTCCTATGCAATAGCTCACAAACCACATAGGAGAGGTAACCCGCTGGGCCCCGAAGGGTCTAGTAATCAATATTATTGTACCATATAAACAGTAAAATTCTGAATGTGTCTTTAATTTTCAAGATATTTGTGTGCATAACTTAGATATCAAAGGTGAACGCATAGATATCTAGTAGGGATAACAGAACATGTGGTTCTCAATTATTTATAAATTCGCCATATATTAAAAGAGATTTTTGACGAAATGTAATAAAGTATATAAATATAACTAACATTTTGAATTCTGTCAATAATTGGTGATATATTGAAGGAACATAACATTATTTTGAAGCAATTATATTTATAAGCACGAAATATGTTTAGATATCATTCTAGTGGTATTTCTATATTGAACTTAATTTGAGAAAATGGATTACAACATGTAAAAATTCTAGTTAACACATGTGATATAACAAATTCTTTGAAAATTTCAAGGAAAGTTTAAAATTCTGTAACAAACTTTTTAATGGATAAAAGTATAAATCTTCTTACGATTTTGAACGTAGTAAACATAACTGTTATTTACGATTACTCAAAAAATAAATTATTGTTATTAAGCTTATATTATTCTTGAGAAAATCAAAAGTCTCCCTATACCCGACTATTTTAATGTTCCGCATTATATATATAATCTGTGAGAGTTAAAGAGAGATGTATCGAGCTTTTCAAGATAAATCAAGAAAATATCTTGAAAAACTATATGATAATTAAAAACTGTAATATTATATGCTAAATCGTCATTTCAAGGATGATGACTTAACAACTGCATACATATGTATTATGGCGATTTTTAATAACTGTGTATTAAAACCGCCATAATGCTATCACTTTTTGTAGTTCATTATTCCTATCTAGTTAAGGTTAACTGAATAATACATAATTCGTGTTGAAAAGCAATTGATGAATTCAGCTTAACTCAAAAACTACCCTTAAATTCACTTTGGGATGTAATTTAGAAATATTTTTTTGGGATAAGACAAAGGTAACTCCCAATCAAATGCATAAAGAAGATTTGATAATGCAAGTTCCACAGATGCAACCCCAAGTGCCAAGCTTGGATACCCTCTTTTTCCTGTTCCAAACGGAATTAACTCATAGTCTTGTCCTTTAAAGTCAATATCGTTATTTAAGAATCTCTCAGACATAAATTCTTTTGAATTTTTCAATATTTCAGGATCTCTTCCAATTGCCCATGCGTTAACATAAACTATAGTTCTTGGTTGAAATTCATACCCTTCTAGTGTGGATATTTTCATTGATTCTCTTGGTATTAAGAGTGGAGCTAGTGGAAATAATCTTAATGTCTCTTTTATCACTGCTTTGAGATAAGACATATTTTGAATATCATCTTCTTTTACAATGCCTTTGTTCCCAATTAAATATCTGATATCTTCTTGAACTTTCTTCATGGCTTCTGGATTCTTGATCAAGATTGTCATTGCCCATATTATCACAGATGCACTAGTGTCTGATCCAGCAAATAACACATTCTACATAAAAATTGACAATTCATGAGAAATTTTCAAGGCAATATTTAGCCGCTATAATATATATAATTATCGTTATATTATATTTTTAGTGGCAATAATAAATACAGATATTTGTAATTAACACTCTATTAATATTTGTTAAACTATCAGGTTAAAATAGACAAAAGTATAACTAGATGGGTTATACTACCATCCAAGCTCAAATATACATGCAAAATCAAATTTAGGCTAGCTAACAATTTAGGAAAAATAAATTAGCTTTCACATTTTTTTCAAAAAACAAAGAGATAAGAGGTTGTATTGCAAATTAAATTATGACCCGTCATTTTCTTATGTTAATTCTAATACATTTTGTCTCAAGAACATTTTGAGCGAATTAGATTATAATCTATATTGTTAACTCATTCGTATTTAATCCAAGCCACTCATTTGTCATCTTTCTCTACCTATGTACAAACGTACATATAAATGTCTATATGCATATATATGTATACGTATATGTGTGTGCAAGCGCGTGTAGAAGTAGATAGGTTAATGAAATGAGAAATTACCATGAGAATGCCTTTTATATCCTCCAAAGAGAGATCAATTGGTGTTAATTGTTCTTTCTTCAATTGTAGCAAAAGATCTATAATATTTTATCTCCTTCCACGGATTTTGGCCTATTGGGATTGTGATGTTGTTCAATTAGTTCTTCAGAATACTCATCCAAATCTTTGAAAATCTTCTCAAGTCTATCTGTCAGTCCAATGAAATGAGTTTATCAATCCAACTTAAAGATGGAAAAAATCAGACACAAAAAAGCTTGCCAACAGAGCTTGAGCTTCAACCAAAATATGATTAAATCTCTTCCTTTCATGTGCTTCTTCATCAAATCTAACACCAAAAGTTGAGAGGAATTAGAGCTAAATGGACAGTGTTCAAGTCGAGCAAGAACATAGATAAATACTATGAGATTACGCTACCATTGGTGATAGTTTATAACGATGAATAAAACAACAGAAAAGAGACCCAAGACAACGAGTAAACAATGAGGAAACCGAACTATATAGCTAATGAATTAGAAGTCGAAATTAACTGATCCCAAATCATATCAAACAAAACGAAGCAGAGATCCAGCTAGCTATACACACACAACATCAAACCAGTTGATCTATCAACATAATGCCGAAGAGAGTTAATCAATGAGATTCATGTTGCAACCCAGAAATTCATAAAAAAAGGCAACGATAAAGAAAGCACTAAAACTAGGAACCAAGTACATTTAACATCAGATTCTACACCAAGCATGGAACATACAACACACAACATTGGGATAGAATACAAAAGGAAGTGAAGTTACCTTTCTTGGGGCAGCGAACTGAACTCGAGCTGTTGAAGACGATTCCACCACCACTATAGGATTTCGATGAAAAAGATTCGATGAGAGTTTCAGAAAAAGAAAATCAGAACTCGGAACTTCTCCCTCTCAAGTCTATTACTGTGTGTTCTTTATATGTTATTTTTCTTAGAGGTAAAGTCTAAATAAGAATCAAAAACTCAACCCTTTCTCTGTTTTCTGCCTATCAGTAAAAGAAAAAAAAACCCTCTATTTCCCAACTCTATGTAAGCTAACTCCCACCCCAAAAATAAAGACAAAACGACCTTAAATAGATTAAGAATAGGGTTGATTAAGGGGGAAAATGTGAGGCAAAAGGGGTAAAATTGAAATTCAAAATTTGAATCTCCTTGGGAGATAAGCCTTAAACGGCTAGCAATAGTACCAAATTTAACAAATTTGCAACGGATTATTGAGGAGAGCCGTCCGATTTCGGAGCAAGGACGCTCGAGGAAGGAGATTGCTCCACCTAGAACTGCCCACGTACGGATTGCCAAGGCTAAAGAGGAAGACGACAACGAGGACTGAGTACTAGATTGTACTCGTTCTTCGCTGTGAATTTTCCGTGAAACTCATCGTCTACTGTTCTGTCTCGCTTGAAGTCGTGCTTGTTGTTGCGTGTTCGTTGTGAACGTTGGAAGCTGCTACTGTTAACGCCGCTTGTGAGCGCTGTTTGCTGGGAATGTTGAAGTCATTTTTGGGGTCTTCTTTGGACTGGAAATTGGGCCGGGTCAGTTGAATGGGTGGGCTGGTGGAATCAAATAGAAGCTGGAATTGTGGGCTGAAGAATTAGGAATAGGTCCAAGTGAATTGCAATTGGTCCATTGAATTTAAGAATATAACCAAATTGAGCTAATTAGTTAAATTCGGCCAAATCTTAATCAAGACGAATTTAAACAAAATCAATTAACGAGCTTTTTAAACTTAACGAAATAAAATAGTTAACTTAAATATAAACTAAATAATTTAAAATAAAAACTATTGTATAACTAAACTAATTAACCAAATATTTAACAAAATCTTTTTGATATGGTTTTCGAATAATCATAAAATATACTAATTATATACATAATTATGTAAGACATATATATTATCTAAAAATTATGAAAAGTGACAAAACTATTTAAAAATAACTAAAAAAACATTTTGAATTTTATAAAGTCAATTATTTGAAATCGTTTGGAATTTAAGAAGTTCGATGATTAATTTGTATTGTGGACGTCCAAAATTGGGTGTCAACAACTGTCCCTCGTTTGACTTGGATAGATGAAAGAGATCTGAGGCAAATGAAATTGACAAATCCAATTTTGGCCGATCACATCTTCATCTTTCGAAAAAAGGATTTTTGTACGGACTTTAGAAATTATGGCCGAACCCCGGAAATGGGTCTCCTAGATATCTCAGGCTATATGAGAATTCATGCCACTTTTAGTTCGATATGCTTGATTTGATGCACGATTTTGAAAAAATTTAAAAGCTATCTCTATATCGAATTATGAAGAGACCGGAATGCTCGAGAATACAATTTAAGAGTGAATGTTGGAATACAGCCAAGTTTTCAACATCGTGCCCGCCTACATATCTTTAAACATTAGGAATCAGGCTGCTTGTAGTTCGACTAGATCGGTTGAAAAGGAAATCTATTATGCAAGATAACCTTTGGTTCTGGAAAAGTGACAAAGTAAGTCGAGTATGAAAATGAGGCTTACAACCTCTAGCCATGAATATGGAGCTCTTCACATCCATAAGTAAGAACTTGCACGGACATAATTTCCAAAGCTTTTGGTGCATTGTCACTCAGATTGGAAAGTTGCCTCCGGCGAAAGCCAAAACTTTTCGGATGCGGAACTGAAACCGATAAACCTAAAGAAAAACCCACATGCATTCTGATAGGGGTGTGGTTTGATTGTGGTGGAAGTCGCTCCGCAACTCGCGTCCTAAGAGTTTGATACTCCTTTTTAAACTATGTCCCAGTTTGCTGCTAAGAAAAAGTTACACGTTGTGCTGTATTTTTTTTATGTCGTCCGCACCTGTGGTTTGTTTTTGGAGAACTCATCCTTTCGGATGCTCTCGACAAAGACTGGAATAAACTCGTTAGTAGAAACTGTAATTTTTAAAAAATGGTAGCATCTCTTACAATATTTTTCAGTTATCTCACTTTGAAAGATGTCACATAAGTATGTTCAGTATATGCCAGCACACTCAAGGTAAATGATTAGTAGACCTAGTGCCGCTTTACCTAGCGGTTTGAGTCAAAAAATAAAGAAAGATAATTCATATAATAAATGAGTATATCTTTATGGATAGACATAAAAATCTTTTTCAACTAGATGAGAAAATAAAGAAGTATTGAGAGTAAAAGATAATGGATACCGCTTTCGAACACAGTATGTCCATTACAACTCATGATTTGTTGAGGATTTGGAGATGTCATTATTTGTTTTCTACATGTCAAACTCCGGTGATCTCTGCAATGAGTTAGATGGCTCAATGATTATCCAATTGTAACGAGGTGGATGACTCGATAATAGTCAAACTGTAATGAGGTGGATGACTCGATAATTATCCAACTGTAACGAGGTGGATAACTCGATAATAGTCCAACTGTAATGAGATGTATGACTCGATAATTATACAAGTGTAAGAGATGGTTGGCTCGATAATATTCCAACTATAACGAGGTGGATAGCTCGATGATTATCCAGCTGTAACGAGGTGGATGACTCGATAATATTCCAACTGTAATGAGGTGGATGGCTCGATGATTATCCAACTGTAACGAGGTGGATGACTCGATGAATATTCGCTCTTTAATTTGCGCTAAGGAAAAGTTCCACATTGTGCTGCATCTTTTCTGATGACGTCTGCACCTGTGGTTTGATTTGAGAATTCATCCTCTGGATGTTCTCGACAAGGAATAAAATAATCCTGTTAGCAGAAACTATAATTTAAATAGGGAAGTGATACATTTTACCGTATTCAACAAATATTATTTTCTATAAATGTCGGGCTCTATCGATTTTGACGCAGTAGATGATGACTTGATATGATATGGATGACGATGCATCATTGATAGGATGATGATGATCCATTGGTAGGATAATGTTGCTACATGACATGATGATGACGTCGATGCTCCATTGATAGGAAAATGTTTGATGATCCATCGGCGGGATGATGTTGATGCTCCATTGATAGGATGATGATGTTTCGTTGATGATCCATTGGTAGGATGATGTTGATCCATTAGTAAGATGATGTTGATCCATTGATAGGATGATGATGCTTCATTGATGATTCATTGGTAGGATGATGTTGACCCGTTGGTAGTATGATGTTGATCCATTGATAGGATGATAATGCTTCGTTGATAGGATGTCGATGATGTCGTTCTCGGTGGTGGTACTATCTCATTTGATAATACTACTGATATGTTCCTCTAGGTAATGGTATTATCTCATCTGATAACACTGTACAAATGCCCCTCTGAGAGGGGTTTCACATTACCGCATTTGATATCGACGCGATTTATGAATATTCTTCAAATATTCTTGATACTGAAAGATGTAGTGCTTGTACATGTTGAGAGTGATGATTTCACTTGTTCATATGTGAACATTTGTACTCATTGTGACTCATGACCGAGGTGTTGTTGCTTGTATTCTAAACTGTTTCCTTTTTCTTCTATAAAACTTCAATAAATTTCCTGCATCCACAGAAAGGTTGTTAATTTTAGGGAGTTCCTCGCCCTTTTGACTTCTCCATATTCATTGAATGGAAGAATATGATAATCTTGAGGCGAACTTATAGACCTGCATCTACAGAAAAATTATTACTTTTTAAAACAAACTGATTTGTGTTGAGTTCTTCAATTGCTCACTCCTTGTCTTGCTATCTTCGGTTGATCACTCCAATCTTTTGCATCTCGATAGACATAAGATGATATTATATGAAATGTTTGTCATATCAAAAGCCTTAAAAGGATTTTCAAAAAACAACGTGGAAAATGTCACTGTCAAATGTCATGTCCTGCATAGCTTAAATGAACGTCCTTGGTTCGAAATTTCGGTGTATCAGATAGCTTGTTCTGGAGAATTCAAAAATCCTTAAATCTTGGGAAATATCTGAAACGGTCGTCCCAAAATTTGCTATAAATAAAGGGTTTTGCAATTGACTCTAAGATCCAAAAGTGTCGGAGATTAATGTAGCTGACTATGAACTTTAGCGATGCCTGAGATATTTGAAGTTAGCTTTAAACTTCTAATATGCTTGAAATATTCAAAATTTACTACAAACTTCTAGTGATGCTTGAAGAAATTTTTTGAGAGCTGAGGCAGGAATCAGGTCAAACGTAGTTCCCCTTCAAAGATTAACAAAAATAAGAAATTTAAATAAGGAACCGACCGAGGCCGACATAGGCCTCCTGCGTATCTCATTCTTGATAATTCAGGTCAAACGTAGTTCAGAACAAAGGAAAAATATTAATAGGGATAAATGGTGACCGAGGCCGACATAGGCCACTACATGTCTCGTTATTGAGAATTCAGGTCAGACGTAATTCATTACAAAAGATAATTTTCTAACTACAGAACATCAAACAATTACAAACAAACGATGCGATTATAGGGAAATAAGCAAAGAAACTCTAAATCTTCAAATACAATAGCTTTTGATAGCATCTGAGTGGATTGACAACTTGAGATGAATGTCTATGTTCAACCACGACATGTGATCAAACAAATGCATCGATGTATCTTCAAAGTAAACTGTTGAGTTCTTTTTTCCGAGCTTTACCCAGATGGACCCTGATTCTGACTTCTTTGACACAGTCATCCTTTTCCAAATTTCCAGTTTCTGTCTCATCCAGATTTGACTTATTCAGATTCTCGAACTGTTTCAAATCTATGACAAGATGTTCGAATATCATGACCTCCTCATCATGCTCTTCAAACTCATCTTCCTCTCCCTAATTTTGTTCATTCAGCTTGTGACATGACATGATATTGACAGGTTTAAAAAATTATTTTTACAGAAATAATAAACAAAGTCCGTTAGATAGAAAAATTAAAGCAAGCAAAATAAATTTTCGCAATAGAAGAGGCTTTCATTGAAAATAAGGAAATACGAACTTTGGCTATGACCATTACCTTTTTCAAAACATTACGAGGGAAATTAAAACATAATTAGGTAAAATAACACTACAGGTGGGTTCCGGGCCTTATTCAAACTACCCCCGGTTTTAGAAATAACATAAGTTTCATCTTTGTATATCAAGATAAAAAAGGAATCTAGAGCGGAGTGGAAGTCCAATTAAGAACTTGCTTCATTGGCTCGGCATCTCGTATGCTTGGTGTCTCGATCATCTGCTTGGGCGCAGCATCACCTTCTTCAAAAAGATCCCCAATTCCTTCTCCAAAATCGTTATCATTGACATGTTCCCCTACCAGAAAGGACTGGCATAAATGAGGCACAGTCCTTGATGGAACATGATTAATTCCCTTCTTGTTCTGACCCTCTCTTGAAACTAAAGCAAAAGCTTGATGAGGTGTTATCCTCGTAAAATTGAGTTTCTCATTTATGCTCGGAGAAGCTACAACATTCCCAAGGTTGTCAGAACCAATCAGAACTAACACTTTTACCATGCACCACTCATTCTCCGTCTCTATTATATTAATAGTGGCGCCTCCATAGTTCGGCAGAGGATTATTGTTGACGTTGGGTACAATGGTCTCGACCACTTTCTGATCGACCAAGTCCTGGATCATTGCTTCAAATTAATACAGTCTTCAGTATCATGCCCAACACCGTTGGAATGATACTCACATCTTCGATCGGCTCGGTAAAATCTTGAGCTAGTATTAACTGGCTTAGGCTTGACTGGATGAATAATACCTACCGCACTCAATCACTCAAACAACTTCGTCCGACTTTCAATAAGAGGAGTAAGCTTTCGAGCAGGTTTCTTCTCAATACGTGGACGAGGGGGATCATAACTGTCTTGCTAAAAGGAAGGCATTTACTGATAATTCAGAGTATTCCGGCGGGGAGGTGCTTGAAACTTTGGGTCAATCATATTAATAACAAATCCTCTACGATTCAACAGTGAGTTACCATTGGCATTGGAAGTGACATTTTGTAGAGTGACAATTTTTTGATAAATCAAGTCATGAATTTTATGCTTCAGGTTGATACAATCTTCAGTGGTATGTCCAGCACCTCCTGAATGGTATGCACAATGAAGATCGGGCCTGTAAAGTCTGGAATTGGCATTGACATTTTTTAGATCAATTGTTCGTATCAGACCAGCCACTTTCAATCTCTCAAAGAGTTGGGTTCGACTTTCAACCAAAAGAGTAAAAACTCGACAAGGTTTCTTCAAAAACTCTTGACAAGAAAGGTTGCAATTATTTTGTGAAGATGGAGGTACTTGGCGGTAACTTGGAGGATTTTGGCAAGTAAGACTAGCGTTTGGAAATTTGGATATTGTGGTGTTTGGTAGATAAGAGGGGCATTTCAGTAATTTGACAATGAGACTTGATAACTTGATTTAACATTTGGATAATTTGGCAATAGAGCTTGGTAATTTAGATAATATGGTGGTGGAGCTTAGTAATCTGGTTGGATGGAGTTAGGATTTTGTGGAGCTAAAGGGTAGGTTTTGGATGGTAAAGGCTTTCGAACATTGAGACCGGCATGCCTCTTTGATTTTTGACTTGATTCAAATGAGATAGAGGAGATATCTTCCCTCTTCCTCCTCAATGGTCCCGAGGATTCATCTTGGGGAGTCATTCGGATGATTTTTTCGGTCTTGAGATCGTCTTCAATAGTTTCACCAATTTTGACTATCTCACTGAACTTTCCACCTAAAATAAGCAACATCCTATTGTAGTACTCCGGCTCTTGATTGCGCACAAAGACTTCAATAATTTCTTTCTCGGTCATGGGAGGCCTAACCTTTGCGGCTTCTCTTCTCCAACGATAGGCATATTCTTGGTAGCTCTCAATAAAATTCTGTTTGATTCTCTCTAAAAAGTATCGATTAGGGATGAATTCTACATTGTAACCAAACCTTTCACTGAAGCCTTTAGCTAAAGCGTTCCAAATTGGACACTATTTCATTTCTTTAGAAATAAATCATTCCAAAGCTTCTCCTTTTAGACTTCGACTAAAGAGTCGCATTAACAAAGCCTCATTTGTCCCAACTCCAATAAGTTGATCATAATAAGCCCTCAAATGAGTCAAAAGATTTTCAACTCCACTAAAAGTATCAAATTTTGGTACTTTAAAACCTTCTGGAAGCTCCAAATGTGAATGACGACACAAATCTTCATAATTCAACCCCACAATGTTCGGGCTGTACTGAACGTCCTTCATTGCTTTCATAACATCATCTCTAATGCTTTGCTCAACCTTTCCGCTTACGACCTTCCACTCCTTCTCCTTCTTCTCATAATGATCGGGTTTTAAATGTGTGGTAAAGGTAGGGTACAATTCAGGGGATATTGGAAGATGAAATGTGGTTTTTAGAGGTATGGATTGAATGGTAGGTGGATTTTGGACAATTTGAGTAGAGGTTTGAAGGATCGGAGGAAAATTCTGGAAAGTGTTGGTATTTGGATTTTGAAAAGTGGGTAACTTTTGGTGTGAAGAGCTAGCATGATGTGGGTTAGAGGTGGTTAAGTCAATGATGGGAGGCTTTGGATCCAAAGTAGGAAAATTGAGTGAAGGTCTTTCGTTGTCTAGAGTAGGAGTGTTGGCAATAATAGCCAGATTTGTCAAATCTCGGGTCTTATCCATTTCAGACCTCATTTCAGCAATCTGTTGGAATAATTGTGCAATCAACTTGTTATGTTCAGTAATGATAGGGTGATTCACAATAATTTTGGTCAGATCAGTCTTCTCAACATTTTCAACCATTTTTCCTTTGCCTTTTGCCAAATATTGGTCGGAGAAGGAATCTTTGAAATCTTTGGATATTGTAAAGTATGGATGATCAGCCATTTTCTCAACACAGATCAGTTTTGAGCACATGTCAAAGAAAATCAACTCAAAGACAAATGTGTTAGTTTGTGTCGATGATAAGTAATACAAAATATCACACACAGTACTCTAAACACATAAGAGTTGCTTTATCTGAAGATAAACTAGCCCACATATATAGAGAAATGACTAAAGAGACAGAAATTTGTCTATTTGATTTTGAGCTTGCTGAATCAGAAAAGTCGATTTGATTCGAGACAAAGTCGATTGTATCTTTCATACTTTTGATTTTTCGATTGAGATGTAACTCTAATTTCATTGCAATAGTTGGAAAAAATAGAATTTCTCAAAAATGGGGATCGAACCTTGAAAGGCTGCCTACGTATCTCACGGGGGAGAATTCAGGTCCTACGTAGTTCAACCAACTTGAATCTCTTTCGATTTGAGATGGAGGGTTAACTTTTTTTCTGAAATGAGAAAGTAGGATTTGAAAAATGAAGTTCGAATTTTGTTGGAAAACTAAAGACTCGAAAAGTATTTGGACGCACTTTTGACAACACTTTTGACTTGATATTTACGCTTAGGGGATTCTAGAAATTTTCCAAAATAGTAGGCTAGAATATCTTCAAATAGAGCAACATATTCACACAAACAGGTATAATACATAAACAGTTATTGCGCGTTCTAAACATGTATGTAACTCTTTTATGTCAATGGTAGGCCTAACAATTTGAGGGATGTATAACATCGTTTGAAACATTCCATTGCCCCAAAACCCAAATTTATACAAGCCTTATGAATAAAATTGAATGGAGATACATAATAGGGGAAATGGGATACAAATAATCTGTCCTGCGCAGGGTACAATCCTAAACTACGCTTCCAAGAAAAGATCCTTCGTTCTTGAATTTTGTCGTCTCTAGATGTCCACACTTTTATTTGCAATGATAACTTGCTCCTTCTTCGATTAGAATAAAGCTATAATCTAACTCCCTAACCCAAATGACAATGTTTTGCCAAATGACGTATACATCCTTCAAATTTAAACACATAAGTATGATTGTCTCTTTATTGACTAATGGGCCAAATAAGCACAATGTGGGCTTCTAATTGGCCCAGCAAAACTTGGGTGTTGGGTCAACTTAGTTCAAATGCGCTAAATTTGGGATTTGGTTTCGCTCTACGGTAGTTGACAAAAAGTGGCTTTTGAAAGACCGAGAACCCAAGTGGACAACTTAGGATGGACTCACGACAACTATTGGTCGCATGACGAACCAATAAATTGTCGATCATTCCGGAAAATGGTTGAATATAAAAAAGACCGGTTGCGGTTCCGTAAAACCGTCCTTTAATATACTATACATACAACAGAAAATGTAATGAAATGCAACAGTTCATGATTTACCAGAATTGAAACAAGTAAACAATTTAAACAAATAGCCAAATAAGTTAATTTTAAGGTTAGAACCCATTCAAGTCCCCAGCAGAGTCATATTTTTGTTTTAATTAAAAATGGATCAAGACTGATTTTAAGAGTCGTCACTTAATTTTTAAAGGAAAATTAATAAAATTATTTTTTTTCAAAAGATTAAAATAGAAATCGATTGAAAAAAATAAGGGGGGTTCGGGGTTCATATTAGGATTTCGGGAAGGGTTTGAAAGCACCTGAAATGCCCGCTAACATGCGGTTATCCGGTAATTAACTATTTGGCTAATTGTTTTTAAAATAAAAGCAAACTCTGTTTGAAGAGATAACACTTAACACTTGAAAATGTTTTTAAAGGGAAAGAGAGATAATATAAGGATATTACTTAAGTACTAGATATTTTAAAATCAAGTAAAATAAAATAGACTTGTTTATTATTTTAAGAGGAATTAGAGCTAAATGGACAGTGTTCAAGTAAAGCAAGAACATAGATAAATACTATGAGATTACGCTACCATTGGTGAGAGTTTGTGACGATGAATAAAACAATAGAAAAGAGACCCAACACAACGAGTAAACAATGAGGAAACCGAACTATATAGCTAATGCATTAGAAGTCGAAATTAAATAATCCCAAATCATATCAAACATAACGAAGCAGGGATCCAGCTAGCTATACATACACAACATCGAACCAACTGATCTATCAACATAATGCCGAAAAGACTTAATCAATGAGATTCATGTTGGAGCCCAGAAATTCATAAAAACAGGCAACGATAAAAAAAGCACTAAAACTAGGAACCAAGTACATTTAACATCAAATTCTACACCAAGCATGGAACATACAACACACAACATTGGGACAGAATACAAAAGAAAGTGAAGTTACCTTTCTTGGGGCAGCGAACTGAACTCGAGTTATTGAAGACGATTCCACCACCACTAAAGGATTCTGATGAAAAAGCTTCGATGAGAGTTTCAGAAAAAGAAAACCAGAACTCGAAACTTCCCCCTCTCAAGTCTATTACTGTGTGTTCTTTATATGTTATTTTTCTTAGAGGCAAAGTCTAAAGAAGAATAAAAAACTCAACCCTTTCTCTGTTTTCTGCCCATCAGTAAAAGAAAAAAAACCCTTTATTTCCCAACTCTCTGTAAACTAACTCCCACCCCAAAAATAAAGACAAAACGATCTTAAATAGATGAAGAATAGGGTTGATTTAGGGGAGAAAACGTGAGGAAAAAAGGGTAAAATCGAAATTCAAAATTTGAATCTCCTTGGGAGATAAGCCTCAAACGGCTGGCAATAGTACCAAATTCAACAAATTTACAACGGATTTTTGAGAAGAGCCATTCGATTTCGGAGCAAGGACGCTCGAGGAAGGAGATTGCTCCACCTAGCACTGCCCACGTACGAATTGTCGAGGCTAAAAAGGAAGACGACAACGAGTATTGAGTACTAGATTATACTCGTTTTTCGCTGTGAATTTTCCGTGAACTCGTCGTCTACTATTCCGTCTCGCTTGAAGTCGTTTGCTTGTTGTTGCATGTTCGTTGTGAACGTTGGAAACTGCTACTGTTAACTGCTGCTGGGAATGTTGAAGTCATTTTTGGGGTCTTCTTTGGACTGGAATTAGGTCGGGTCGGTTGAACAGGTGGGATGGTGGAATCAATGAAGCTGGAATTGTGGGCTGAGGAATTAGGAATAGGTCCAAGTGAATTGCAATTGATCCATTGAATTTAAGAATATAACGAAATTGAGCTAATTAGTTAAATTCGGCCAAATCTTAATCAAGACGAAATAAAATAGTTAACTTAAATATAAACTAAATAGTTTAAAATATAAACTATTGTATAACTAAACTAATTAACCAAATATTTAACAAAATCTTTTTGAAATGGTTTTCGAATAATCATAAATTATACTAATTATATGCATAATTATGTAAGACATATATATTATCTAAAAATTATGAAAAGTGACAAAACTATTTTAAAATAACTAAAAAAAAATTTTGAATTTTATAAAGTCAATTATTTGAAATCGTTTGGAATTTAAGAAGCTCGATGATTAATTTGTATTGTGGACGTCCAAAATTGGGTGTCAACAATCATTATTATTTTTATCAAGGTAAACTGTCTATAACACACTCTTGGAATGTGGCCCTTTCACTGCATGAACGAGAGATGATTTATGCACTAGGTTGCCTTTTTTTTAAAATAAAGTAAAAAGAGAAATTGAAGGAGGACTCTCAATGATATTTAAGTAGGTGTTTGGATATGCAATTTCATCTCATGATTTGATATTATGAGATAAAATCATTTTTTGGACATGTAATTTCATCTCATGATTTCAAATCATGAAATGAAATCCCAAATTATCCAAAAAGGTTTCATATCATGATTTTACATTTTTCAAATGCAAAAGTTGACCTACAAGTTTACATTTTGTAAAAAAAATAAATCATTATTTTATATCTACATATTTTTTTTGTTAGAATATCAAAGGAGTGATTAAACATTCACAGAACATGAACATGATGTAGTTTTTAAGGATATTCAAAAACAAATGACTCAATAAATATATTACACTACAACTCATGTTCAATTTTACTTTTTTATTGAACTAAAGTTCATCAATAAATGTACTTTTTTTAAAAATAGCTTTGTAACATATTATACTTTAATTATGAACTTTTGCTTATTTGGTAAGATTGTATAAAGAATTTGGACAATTTTGTTGAATTCACAACTTATGATCTTTTTATGTTTATGAACAGAACATACAACTTAAAAGTGCAAATTGACATGTCCAAATAAATTAAAACTTAAATTTTATCTCATTTAATTTCATATCATAATTTCAAATTACGATTTTATTTCCTCGGATCCTTATAACAAATTGTTGGCGGTTGATCCATCTTTATATTAATGTGTAGCAAGAAGAAATAATGTTATACAATATGTCTACATCTTTTTGATGAAACATCTTTTCTCATAACTTCTCTCATTCCTGAATTATATTTTGAACCACGTGCTTCTTTAATTTATTTTTCTCTATTCTAACAAGAAACCTGCAAAACAAATTAGTCATGTAATTTGACAAAAACACAAAAAAAATAAAAAATGTAGCTTGAAAATGACCTTTGTTCTCTTGCAACATTTTGGACCATATAAATAGCAAAACTACTATGTACAAAATTTTAAATTCCTAAATGTGCCTCTAATTTTCAAGATATTTGACGATTACATAACTTAGATATCATTAGGCGATGGTGAATGAATAAATATTTGGTAGGGTAATAGCGCATGTGGTTCTCAATTATTTATGAATTCGAGTAGTATATTGAATATATGGGGCTAAAATTAGGTGTAAATTATTTTAGATACATTATATCTAAGTGGATTCGTATATATCTTGGGTACATAATAGATCTCATCACTCTCTCATGTATCTGATATCCCAAATACATGTGAATCACATCAAATGTCTAATATGATTTCACATGCATCTGAGATACATATGAATCTCGTATTCTCGTTCGCCTCCCTCTCTAATCTCGCACATCTCTCTCTATTTTTGTGTATCTGGTAGCAAAAATATATGTATCTAAGTGTGTTTTCTTCAATTAATAATAGGAAACTCCTAATTGACGGTAAGGTAATATTTTGAAAGTACAAATAATAATAATATACTTAATAGTGTAATGTCTAATGAGATAGTTTTTCCTGTTTATTATAGTGAAAATATATGTTGACAATTATGTATTTATTGGTCTCTAATTTACTTCAATTATGAAATTATTTTTTTTCTCTTCTATCTTCCCTCAATTTCTTACTTCTTGAATCTATCTATCTTGTATCTCATAGAAGGAGTAGGAGGAGGAGAAATAGAGAATAAATATTTTCGTCTAAATTTATCTATATTTTGATACTAGTCAAATAAAAATAAGGAAAAATTACACTTTATGTTCATTGGGAAAAATATTTATATGTTTTAGCCTATATTTGAGTTTATTACCCAATTGAGTCTTATATTTGTATGTAAATATATTTTATATATTATTATATATTTTCTTATATAAATTTGATACAATATGTATAATGTTTTTCCAAAAGGTATAATATTGTATAAACTGAAAATATGACTACACGTGTGATATTCTATGTTGGCTAGTATATTTTTTAAAATTTTCCTAAGTTTAACCTTTTATTTATCTACATAATTTTATTGTGGCAAACGTCAAATTCAAGATAAACAACCCTTTAGAGGTAAATATGTGACGAAATCAACAAAAAAGTTATCTAAGGAAAAATCAACAAAAAATCCAATGTAATTCCCATAAAGTATTTTTGACAGATCTTCAATTCAAGAAAAAAAAAATAGTCCAAAGCAAAATAGAGAGAAACAACATAAATGAAGAAGTCATGGCAAAATGCTATGGATAATCTGACAAATTATCCTAAAAAATAGTCGTAACAAGATAAAACGATAATCAAAATGCAAAAGACAGATAATAATCATACTCAAAGGACAAGAGTAATACTACGCGGACAAAGTTATTTTGGAATTATAAATCCTTGACTAATTTATTTCATCTGATAGATTTAAAGCCAAAGATGGAATAAACTTTTGATGTAGGAACTTTTGTGATATATTTATTACGATTAAGAATTTTTTTATTGAAAATAATTAATTAATACCAAAAGTTAGCATTATTGACACCCAATTTCGATCCTTCCCGGTAATAATTAATTTCAGAGCTTCTTAATTTTCAAACGATTTAGAATAATTAGCTTTACAAAATTTAAATAGTTTCAAGGTTAGTTTAAATAATTTCAATTGACTTTTATAGCGTTTTGAATGATAAATATATTTCATATAATTATATATATGATTAGTATATTTTATAAATATTTGAAAATCATATTCAAAAGATTTCTACTTTGTTAAAATAAATATTTTATTAATTTAGTTTAGTAGTATTTATAGTTATAATTTAGAGTTATTTAAATCGATTAATTTATGATTAAGTTGATTATTTTATTTCGTTAAAATTAAGAGGCTCCTTAATTAATTTATATAAATTCATCTTATGTAACTTTTAGCCGTTTCACCCACTTAATTCCGATTCGGTAAGGTTTCGACCTCAATTAGTTGTAATTTTAATTGTGATGGAAGCCATTTCACTTCAACCCACCAGAAGAATCAATATTTTGGACTCTTTTCTATTTTTCCAGGAGCCCAACATGTATTCCCACAGCTTCAGCCCACCTTAATTCTCCAAATATACAGAAACCAGCCCAACACCCCAACAACATTCCAATTTCTAATACCCAAGTAAGAATCGATAAGGGATCCTCTTTTGTGCTCGCCGCTTGCAAAGCTCGTCGAAATCTCGTTGTGGTAGTGAAGTTGCCGTTCCTCTGCCCGTTTGTAGTCCCCGTCCGCTGCCCCAAAAGAGGTCCGTTCTTTTTTTTCTCTCCCACCCTCCTCTCGCTTGTTCAAATGTATGGATTATACTTTAGCTTTGGATCCTTTGTTTGAGTGACATATATGTATAGCTTGTTCCCTTGAAGGTTTGTAGTATTTGGGAGTATGCATTAAAATTTAAAGCAATATACTTGTCACTTTTTCTCACTGTAACTAGTAAGGTGCAAATTTCAAAGTCATTTGACTAGTCCATAATATTTCTATTGATAAATGATTGTCAGTTGAGTTTATAAATCTAAATACTGTCCATTTTTATTTTTTATTTTTCTAGAATAAAATGTGTTAGAATAATCTTGTCCTATGCTAATATGATTTTACTTTTTTTTTCTTTTGTATGTGTCACTTGCAATGAGTTCATGTGAACTCTTTCTATCACGGGCATTTCGAGTCGGGATAAAACCCAACTTGTGTTCTTTATCGAGTCAACTTTGTCGTTCCAAGGGTAGAAGCTGATATACAGGAGGCGGAAGAAGATGATTAAGCTGATATACAACTTATAAATAGCCATATACATATACATTTGTGTATACATAGGTGGCAGAGAAAATTTGGACCCAAGCCCATTATTTGGACTAAATTTAGACTTAGGACAGGTGGGCCAAAAGCCCAATTCAATTGGATTTGGGCCAAAGTCCAACTCTAATTATTGCCTTTTCCTCTCTTATTTATTTTATTGTATTTGACTAACACTTTGATTATCTTATGGTTCAATTTAATAAAATTCCCAAGGATGGTCATTTCTTTTATTTTTCAAATTAAAGTATATATATTTTATTATTTAGTTCTTATTTTAATATTAGTCTTGTTGACACTTAATTTATTCCCCTTCAGGAAAATCTCCCTTAGTCCTATTTCCCTTAAGATAATTATATAATAACAATAATAATAAAAAATGTAAATAAATAAATAAATAATAGTAAATAAATAAAAGTGAATTTCTTTTACTTAGCTAATATTCTCTCAAAATTAGTCAAAGCTATTTTTAGTCAAATCGCCGGTCAACCGCAAGTTAGCGGACATTCCGAGGGCCTAACACCTTCTCGGAATGTACATTGAACTCGAACCCTTATTTTCAATTGATTTTAATCTGTTGAAAAAATTTATTAAAAAAATTTCTTGAGTTTTACTAAAAATTAAGTGGCGACTCTAATTCTTTTGGAAAT
Organism: Solanum acaule; assembly: GCA_036250505.1. Classification (NCBI taxonomy): domain Eukaryota; kingdom Viridiplantae; phylum Streptophyta; class Magnoliopsida; order Solanales; family Solanaceae; genus Solanum; species Solanum acaule. The sequence goes on along the minus strand of JAJOOR010028230.1, from coordinate 1,979 downwards.
TCGATTTCTCTAAAACCATAAGTTTGATCGATTTTTCGAAAACTTAGTCATTTTTCATTTTATTTATATTTTCGAGTAAAACAAGCATATATATTACATGCAATATTTGTGAGACTATTTCAATCTGGTATGTTCATATTCTTCAAATAAAGTATAGTCCGAATTAAAATTCAACTTAGATATCTGAGCAGCAACATTTAAAGCACCAATAGAATAATTATTATAATAAAAATGGATAAAATTCATAAAACGATTAAAAGGGTCGTTACAACAATGTCTACTTCACTCTTTCTTCTTAAATCCACATTAACAAGGACTTTCATTTCATAGATCAAACATATAACTTCCAAATTGTATGAGCTCTGTTATCTTATTCTTAAAGAGCATTAATCAAAATTTAAATTGAACAATTCAAACTGTAGAATATAAAATTCTGAATTTTAAAATTTTAAAATTTCAAATTTAATAACACAATTTTATGAACATATGCATTATCTTGATCATCAAATTATAAGAAAATTACATCAAAGTGGCCATTATTGTTGTTGATTCTTTCTGTTCTCCTCGATCTATCTTCTTAGATTGAACCTTTAAAATACAAACATGTCGTTTAAACTACATAATTCGAACTTCAAATATAATAATTCTAAAATTTAAACTGAAAAAATTAATTTTAAGAAATTAAAGATTGAAATCATACCCATGGGTCTAATTCTTTTTTTTTTAAAAATAAAAAATAATCAAACATGAAATCTTTATTTTTGTATAAAAAATTGAACTGAAAGACATAATGTCCATGAAGTTTTGAATTAAAAATTAAATTTAAGAATATGATGTCCTGAAAATTTGAATTAAACCAATCAAACTTAAAGATAAAATGTTCAACAATTTTGAAGTAAAAGACTAAACTTCAATACACAATATCCTAAAATTTTACACTAAACTCCAAACATTTTTAACTAACAAACTGAACTTCAAAGCATAATATCCTGAAATTTTGAGCTGAAAAATTGAACTTGATGACATTTTGTCTTAAAATGAAGGAAGTAGCAACACCTAGCCCTTATTTTAAGTTATGACTAGATATTAAATAATTTTCTAACACCGAATATAATTTAAATAGCGATTTTAAAGAGGTGTTTTGACCATAAAATTTTGGAATTTAATTTGAAATTGAATCTCAAAATATTAATTTTTATTTTTAAACAAACAATATGGTGTATTCACATCAAATTACTCACAAAAAGTAAAAATTAATTCAAATTTGTATTCACATCCAAATAAAATTCTATTTTTTAAATATTATTTTTTATTTTAATAATTAATTTTTTTTCAAATTTGTCAATAAGCATGATAACTACCTTTTTCTAATTTTGTTTTGAAATTGTGTTGCTTTTTAGGCCATTTTATTTAATAAAAAAATAAGAATAAAATCTAGCTCAAGCTCAAAATAACAAACAAAATAATTCTTTTTTTTTTGTTAAATTTTTTTTTATGTAAAATTGGAGAAATTTTTTTGATGAATCTATCGGTGTGTTCTGTAAAATGTTAATTTTCTATATTTGATGAGCTAAAATTTTTGCAACATATTTCCTCTAGAAAATAAGTTTTTTTTCTTCTTTTGAAATGAGGAAATGATTTCTATAATAAATATCATAACTTGATATAAATTAAAAGTTGGATTACAAGTATGTAGCGTAAGATAACCTTGCATATTAATAACAAAATGTGATACATTGTATAGAAAGTTAGTTGAGATGCAGATTGAGTTGTTTTGATCTTTGATCAAAAGATTAAGACCTGATACATATGAGAGAAGAAGAAAAAATATTATTCATAAATTACAAGATTGAAAAAAGAATCAAATCACAGTTGCTTGAAATAGGAGGTATGTACATACATGAAAGCAAGTGTACAATTACTTCAATATAATGACTTAAGAACCAAGTGCAAGGCTGATAAGGCTAGGTAGATAGCTA
>JAJOOR010028229.1:0-24610 GCA_036250505.1 Solanum acaule | reverse complement strand
TGTAATTTCTTTTTTGTGTCTAGTTGTTCATTTGAGTTAATTATTTTTTGTACTATATGCGTTTGCATTTTTATTCCGTTTTTATCAATTTGTATTCCGAAGAATTCTATTTGATTTTTCATTATATCTGCTAAGGACATTTTGGTTGAAAAGTATGTATTTCCCAAGTTTGAGAATAACCATGCACATTTAATGTAAAACGCAAGTGATAAGCACATTTATCATGTAAGAACATTGTAACATAATAGAACCATGTTCTGGTAACCCTAAGTTATACTTGCGCAATGTATGATTGGCATCCCATAATACCCACCACACTAAGTACTCCTTGAGGACACCCTAGTCATATATAACATACATAAAACTCATCATAATCAATACATATAGACCAGGAGATAGTAATGTACATTAATTTGAACATAAGGAAAGTCATCCATAGCAACAATCCATTCAACATACATACATACATTCATATCTTATGATAGCATAAGAAATCATCCCATAATCCCTTTCAAAGTCTACTTGTGCAATGTATAATGAAGTCCCATACCCCCACACCTACTAAGTAAAGCTCATCAAGAAGTCATAGTATAGTTCGTGTCATATTCATTATCTTATCATGTAGGGAAAATAACCTTAACTGATATAGACCATGTGAGCTACATCGAATCCGGTGTCGTGTAACACCACACCGAAAGAAGGTGTCCTACTTGCCTAAGGTAGAACTAAATGTATAGATTTTAGGTGGATCCACTAGCTAAAAACCTATGTGGGCACATAGTTATGGGATAGGGAGATTGCTTCTAGAAATCCGACCTATTGTATTGGCGGAGGAGCTTCCATCTCATGATAATAATTTAGATGACCCGGCCTATAATGTTGACGGGAGGGCCTCTACCTGATTTTCCATATCCACTAGGTGCTAAGCATTATTTCCCAAATTATACACAATTAGTCTTGAATTGCATTTACATGTGTGAAGGAATAACTTGCCCTTCATTCAATGCAACGCATAAAATAGCTCATAGATTCAATTAGGTGAGAATGGACTTTCAACCTTAGAATCATCATTAACAAGTGAGTAAACCTTTCACATTATGTTCATAGTGTTTCATGAGAATAGCCTTTCAATCAACTCAACAACATTAGCATGATCCTAGACAATTCATACATAGTCATGTGTAAGGTTAAGGGGAGAATGATCTGTCAACATTACCACAATTTACACATTAGTCATAGGATCTTTACTTTCTAAGTGAATCATAAGTTCATACATAACTTTCATCAACATGTACAAACCTTCATAGTTACCCTTAAAGGGTCATGAATCATGTCTCACAATCACACCTAGCAATACTACATCAGGCATGGATAAAAGAAGATTCAATAACTAAAATACCATAGAAACAATTCATAGTATTCTTCTTGCATCAATACACCCATCACAATTCATGAAACTGGATCATGGGGAAATTCATGGGTTCATGGGGATTTTTCTCATAAAATCACCAATAAACAACAATTCGATCATAAGAATAGTCAATTAACTCATTGAAATCATTTTTAGGAAGAACCCATGTTTAGATTGAAAAACTCTACGTTTTGAAGAATCTACCAATTTGAAATGGAGAATTGAAGGACTTCATGGAAGAAACTTTCCATGAATCAAGACTCTCATACCTTGATTGAAGATTTCCCCACGAATTGGAGTTGAGAAGTTGAGTTCTTGAGCCCTAGCCTTCAAGTCCATGTTCTTCTTCAATGGAGGATTTCTAGTGAGAGAAATATTGGAGAGGAGATGGGTCTTCTTTTATTTCTTTTAAAAGTGACTTAATTCTAGGAATTTCAAGTCTAAAAAGGTTATATACTTATTGGGAAAATATTAGAATAAAGGGGTTTTAATTTTTGGAAGAAAACTAGGGACCTCTTTAAGTTACAACTTTTTTTTCCCTCTTGACGACTTTGCTCGCCCAATGGACTCCTTGGCTCGCCAAGGGCACTAGGCGACACGCCTAATGGACCCTTGGCTCGCCTAATGCTACAGAATGTTCCATAATGGAGCTATTCACTTGGGCAATGAAGGGGGTCTTTGGTCAATTCGCCATGTGGGTTGGCGAGCCCCGACCTAGCTCGTCTAAAATTACAGTAGCTAGGTCTAGGGAATGCTGCCCACTAGGCAAGTAGAGTCCCTTTGGGTAATCGCCAAGGCACTTGGGCGATGCTACTGCCACATCGCCGAATGGACCAAAGGAAAAATCATTTTCCTTCATTTTTCTTAGGTAGGTTAGGCCCTTACTATCTCTTCATAGACTCTTACCCCATACATTTTAGCTCTAGTTAAGTCTACACATTTCCGGAGTGTTACATTATCTCCCCCTTGGGAACATTCGTCCCATAATGGCGATCTAGACACCCTATGGAATCAAGACTCAAAACTAGTAGCCCATCAAGCAAACAATATCAAAAAAAAAAATGTCAAAAACAAAGGAGGAAACATCAATTCCATCTCAAAACATAAACAATGTAACATAAAGAAGCGGGAGCTACATCCACAACCTATTATGCACCAAAACTCATTATTTCATATTATTATAGGAAGAACTACCTTCTCCAACTCAAACAAGCTCAACAGAACAATATGGAGCCAATATGCCGTTTCATCAAAAGCATAACTAAGCATGCTCATCAAATCATCTTATCAAGTCAAATATGCAATCATCATACAAAAATGCAAATCTACATGAGGAACCTATTAATCATGAAAACTCAATTTATGCTAAATATGAATTCTCACAAGAACATGCATATCATAAAGAAATCATAAAGAACACTCATAGCACATATGACTTCCAAAACCCAAACTCAAGAAAACTACTTACCTCAAGTTTGAATAGGAGTAGAAGGAAAAAGATGAGGATAGCGAGACTTCATATCGGCCTCGGCCTCTCATGTAGCACCCTCAACTAGATGATTCCGCCATAAAACCTTAACGGAAGCTACTTCTTTGTTTCTCAACCTCTTAACTTGCCAATCTGGAATCTCTACCGGAATCTCTTCATAGGAAAGGTTCTCATCAACTCCCAAACCCTCTAAAGGAATGATAGTTACCGGATCACCGATGCACTTCTTGAGCATAGAAACATGAAATACTGGGTGAACCGGAGCCAATTCATTTGGCAAGTCTAACTCATAGGCAACTTTCCCAATACACTCCAAGATTTGATATGGGCTTAAATACTGTGGACTAAGTTTCCCCTTCTTGCCAAACCTCATCACACCTTTCATATGTGAGATTTTTAAATAGACCCAATCACCAACTTCAAATTCTAGATCCCTTCTTCTATTGTCGGCATAAGACTTTTACTGACTTTGGGCCGTCCTCAACCTCTCTCTAATGAGTTGGACCTTCTCAATGGCCTAATAAACTAATTAGGGACAAATTACCGAAATTTCACCTACTTCAAACTACCCAACCAGAGATCTACACCTCCTACCATATAGTGCTTCAAACGAAGCCATGGCAATACTTGAGTGCTAACTATTGTTGTAGGCAAATTATACCAACGGTGGATGGTCATTCCAATTACCTTAAAAATCTATGACACACACCCTTAACATATCCTCTAATGTTTGAATGGTGCGTTCCCCTTGACCATCCGTTTGAGGGTGAAAGGTCGTGCTAAGCTTGACCTTAGTACCAAGTCATTTTTCGAATGCCTTCCGAAAGTGTGAAGTTAATTGAGTACCCCGATCCGATATAATAGATAGAGGAACCCCATGCAACTTCACTATCTCCTTGATGTATAATTTGGCATAGTCTCTGCCAAAAATGAAACTTTGACTGGAATAAAGTGGGCTGATTTGTTCATTTTATCAACAATGACCCAAATAGAATCATGTTGCCTTCGAGTACGAGCCAACCCCACAATAAAATCCATTATTCACATCCTCCCACTTCCAAGTGGGAATATCTATATCTTGGGACAAACCTCCCGGTCTTGAGTGTTCGGCCTTAACTTGTTGACAATTCGGACAATTGGCTACAAAACCCGCTATATCCTTCTTCATACCATTCCACCAATAGATTTCACGTAGGTCACGGTACATCTTAGTGGCTTCCGGATGAATAGAATACTGCAAACCATGAGCCTCTTCTAAAATTTGCTCTCTTAAGCCATCAACATCCGATACACATAACTGACCTTGGTACCTAAGCACCCCATCTCCCCCTTAGGAGAGGGCCTCAATGGACTTGTTGAGTACTGATTCTTTCAAATCCATTAACATGGGATCAAGGTCTTGTTTGGACTTCAAATCCATTACAAAGGAAGATTCAGAAGAACTATGGACCATGACACCACCCTTGGTGGAATCCACTAGTTGGACACCTAACCGGGCCAACTTATGTACACCACGAACTAACTCCTTCCTCTCTTCCTCTACATGGGCCACACTACCCATGGACAATCGCATTAGGGCATCCATAACTACATTGGCTTTCCTAGGGTGGTTAAGGATACTCATGTCATTATCCTTTAAAAATTCTAACCACCTTCTTTGTCGGAGATTCAAGTCTTTTTGGCTAATCACATATTGAAGACTCTTATGATCGGTGAAAAAATCCACATGGACCCCGTAAAGGTAATGTCTCCATATTTTCAAAGTAAACACTACCACCGCTAATTCAAGATCATGGGTCGAGTAATTCTTTTCATGGATCTTGTGTTGCCTTGAATCATAAGCAATCACTTTACCATGTTGCATAAGGACATATCCCAAACCCACTCGAGAAGCGTCACAATACACCACAAACCCATTGGTACCCTCCGGTAAGGTTAACACCGGAGCGGAAGTAAGTCTATCTTTCAACTCTTTGAAGCCTTTCTCACAAGCCTCTGACCACACAAACTTAGCCTTCTTTTGAGTTAAAGCCGTCAACGGAGAAGCAATGGAGAAAAAACCCTCAACAAACCTCCTATAGTAATCGGCCCAACTTAAAAGGCTTCTAATATCGGTATGAGTTAGATGTCTAGGCCAACATTTGACTGCATCCGTTTTCTTAGGATCTACCTCAATACCCTTGCTTGACGTAATATGACAAAGGAAGGCTACGGACCTTAGCCAAAATTCACACTTACTAAACTTCTCATACAATTGGTGGTCTTTAAGGACTTGTAATACAATCATCAAATGGTTCATGTGCTCATTTTCACTCTTTGAGTAGATCAAAATGTCATCAATAAACATTATCACAAACATATCAAGATAGTGCCTAAAATCTCTATTAATTAGGTCCATGAATACCGCCGGGGCATTGGTCTACCCAAATGACATCACCACAAATTCATAGTGATTGTACCGGGTCCTAAAGGTTGTCTTGGGAATGTCAACCCCTCTTACCCTTAGTTGATTGTAACCCGAATGAATATCAATTTTGGAGAAATAGTTACGCCATAGAGTTGATCAAAAAAGTCGTCGATCCTTAAAAGGGGATACTTATTCTTTTTGGTCACTTTGTTTAGTTGGCGATAATCAATGCACATTCTAAGGGACCCATCATTCTTCTTACCAAACAATACCGGAGCACCCCAAGGAGAGATACTTGGTTGAATAAAGCCTTTGTCTAACAAATCCTTGAGTAGCTCCTTCAATTCTTTCAACTCAGCCGGAGCCATTCTATAAGGAGGAATGGAGACAGGTTGCGTATCTGACAAGAGATCAATGCAAAAATTTATACTTGGATTGTATTATGTGTTACTTCCTTGTTATGACTTATGGTGTATGAATGTGCCTTTCCTATGGTGACTTCAAAGGAGTACTTAGTGTGAGTAGTAGTATGGGATGCTACTTGCTCATTGCACAAGTATGACTTAGGGTTGTCTTAGATGATGGTCCTTATGTGATAATATAGCCTATGTAATGTTTATGTCTCTTATGTATCAATATTGTGTAAGGATGGAAAGGTTGAATGGTAAGTTCACTTTTGGTAACCTTAAGGTGGTACTTTGGTGTGAATGGTGGTATGGGACGCTATCCATACATTGCACAAAGTGTAGCTTGATGGTTACTTGAGGTGAAGGCTAATGTGAAGGTAATGGTTTATATGTGATTATGTTCTAATGTGGTTAAATGACTTGTATGTTGGTAATGGTTGAATATTATGCCTCTTATGCTTATGTTCATGAAGTTTTCTCAAAATGGCATATATCATGACTTTCAAATAACATGTCCAGTTTAAGCATGTTTTTGCATGTCTATCATACTTAGTACTTAATTGTGCTAACCCATTCTTCTTCTTGTTTTACTACAAGTGTAGGTTCCGGCATTTGAGTGATTCTCTCTAGTTGAAGCTTGATAAAAAGATTCTCCAAGACTAAATTGTATGTCCTCATAGATCGAGGACAAGTGTTTAGATGTTTCCTTTCTTTTCATGTAATAGACTATTGTTAAGTTTGTTGATTGAAAAGGGTCGTAACCTTATTTTTTTTCAAGTATGTTGTTTAGATGGCCATGTGACACGGTAGACTTCTGCTTGCTTTTAATGTTTTTGATAGTTGGATTTATAAAAGAAAAGTTTTAAATTCCGCACTATTTCTAAGTATCTTATGCAATGAATATGCTATGAGTCTTGTATGAGACCCTTTCGGGGTCAAGTACATTATGTCACTTTCGGGGTGTAGGCTCGAGTCGTGACAAACATGGTATCAGAGCACAAGGTTTTGGGAATGGTCATTAGGATTGATGTCTCACAAGCCACGTTTAATAGTGTCTTGTTCATCGGCGTTAGTCATGACTCATTTATGAGTGAGAGGCTATAGGACGTTAGGGAGTTACACTTCTTTCATACTCTTGAAGTCGTGCCTTATAGTTTAGCTCTTTAAGTGTCCTGTTCCTAATCCTTCTCTTATGTTTATAGGAAATGAATACAATAAGAATGCTAGCAAGAAGAGTGGAATAGGAGAATGGGAATGAGGCAGTTCCTCCCCAAGGTCATTAAGGCGGCCAAATTCCACAAGGCAATGAAGTTCCGATTGATGCTCCGGACATGACTAATGAAGATATTAGGTCGGCTTTTCTAACCTTAGCCCAAGCTATGACGGCCCAATTTAATTGGGATGTGGGGCCTAGAGTGAATGCTATTGAGAGTACTATGGCTTCTAGGTTGAGAAAAATTGTGAGGATGAATCCTTTGATATTTCTTGGTTCCAATGTGGGAGAGGATCCCCAAGAGTTTTTGGATGAGATGTATAAGATAGTCAATGCTATGGGGGTGTCTTCTAGAGAAAAAGCCGAACATGTTTCTTACTAATTGAAAGATGTTGCCTAGGTTTGGTTCACTCAATGGAAAAGCATATGCCTATAGGACCGGGTCCTATAGAATGGGAGGAGTTTAAGGAAGCTTTCCTTGGTGGGTACTTTCCCCGTGAGAAGAGGGAGGTTAAGGTGGAGTAATTTATCAACCTTAGGCAAGGTAGTATGAGTGTGGAGGAGTATTCCATGAAATTTACCCTATTGTCTAAGTATGCTCCATTTATGGTGTCCAACCCTAGAGATGAGATGAGTAGGTTTGTGAATGGTGTATCCGACCTTGTTAAGGAAGATTGTCGTATGACAATGCTTCATGATGATATGAACATTTCTAGACTCATTGTGTATGCTCAATCTATTGAGGAGTCCAAACTTGAGAGGAAGAGTAGAGAGATAAAGAGGTCTAGGTCCGATGAACAAAGTCAACCAAGATCCAAAAAGAGTTTCTCCAACTAAGTTTCTTCAATGTTCAATAATGATAGCGTGTATAACCCTAAATTTCAAGGAGGGAATGGAAGTGGTTCTTCTTTTGAGAGACCTATATGTGCCAAGTGTGGGAAGCAACATTTGGGTAAGTGACTTGCCGGCACGGATGGATGCTTTGTGTGTGGAAAGAAGGGTCATAAGATGAGAGATTGCCCAAAACTCATTGCAAAAGGAAGAGAGACCAAACAAGCTTCTCTTGATGGCCCGGATCCTAATGCTCCAAAGAGAAACCATTTCTATGTGCTTCAAGCTAACAATGACAAAGGACCAATCCGGATGAAGGCACCGGTAAGTGATAGTTCCTTTTGGTTGTGAATGTCTTGTTGAGGTTACTATAATGTTTTCATGTTAACCTTAGTTCGGTTTTCTCCTATGTGGGGGATGGTATGTTGAATAGTAAGGTTGTTGAGAGTTTTGACATCCTTATCTCTTTCCTTCTATTCATATTCATGCTTGAGACCAAGAGTTCCTTGTAGCTTGTTTCGTTTTGGAGTCATTTGTGAACATGTGTTTCCATGGTCTCCTTATGATATGCATGTCCTTAATGAGTTTATTTTTATATGAGAAAATGAGTTTTCATGAATTATGTTCCTCATGTTAATGTGCATTTAGTATGAGTTGTATATATGCTTCATGAGGTTAAATGTTGAACATGCCTAAATGTGCTTTTTATGAAGAAATTGTGTAATGTGCTTAATGATGTTATGATGAACATGATATGAGTTGGAGAAGGTAATTCCTCCAATGTAATGAGAAATGATGAAGTTATGTTGCATAATGAGTTTGTAGATGTAGTTCCTACTTTCTTGTATTGCATTGAGCTTTTTAATGTGGCGTTGATGTTTCCTCCTAGTTTTGTGCATTGGTTATGATGTTGCATGCATGATGGGCTGCTAGTCTTGAGTCGTTAACCCCTTAATGTGTTTCAAGTGTCATTCGAGGATGAATGTTTCTAAGTGGGGGATAATGTAACAACCCGCAAAATGAATAAGTGAAACAGTGCCTAACTAGTGTGTCTTTGAGCTGTTGTGAGGTTTGAGGGTGTAAAATGTTGTCCCGAGCTATGGTTGAGGGTTTTAGGGGTTAAACGTCAGGGTACGACTCCCCAAGGTCCACCCTAGGGGTCCTTGAGGAGGACCCTAAAGCCTAACCCCCAAGACCCCCTGAAACCAAAAAGTTGCTAATTTGCGGAAGGAGTCCACGCCCCGTAGGTCTATCCATGCCACGTGGATGGCCTCTGTAGGTCATGGACAACAAAACCAAGCAACAACCACAAACCACGAGGGTACAGGACAGCCTATGGTCCCATCCAAGGTCCGTGGATGGGGGTTTCGTGGTTGGCACCAATTTTCTGTCCAAGTCAGCCAAAGTGAGGGCTAATCGGTAAATTGCTTTTAAGTCTATTTTAGTCGGGGGACGGTTTTAATTAGAATATTAATGTATTATAGGGGGTTTTAAAGTATTAAAACATATTTTAGACTTGATTATTTCGAAACCCAAAATACAAACCTCCCCTCCCCTCCAAAAGTTCTCTCACTAGAAACCTCCATTGGAGGGGAAGACTTCAAGCTTCCAAGGTCAAGACTTCAACTTTTTCAAGACATTTTCGTGGATTTCATCCATTAAAGGTATGGTAGTCTTCATCCTTGACTCATTTTCTTTCAAGGACCCAATCTCAAAAGTGATTTCAAGTCTCCAATGTTTTCTCTAAAACCCTAGTTTTCAATCTTGGCATGGCTTCGATTCCAAACGATTTTCATAGGCATTATTGCATTGTATTATGAATGAATTGCAGATTTAAAGATGAATTAAGATGATTTCTTCCTAGAACCCATGTTTTACCCCAAATTCCTAAATTGTGATTTGTGAGTGGGAATTGATTGATTATGCAAGTATGTTGAATTGTTGATATTTATATTGAATTAAGTGATTGAATCATGTCAACTTCCTATTCTATTGTAGTATTTTGGATTTATGGATTGATGTTGGTTCATATCCCTAAGGGGCAATTTCATAAAGGATTATGTATGATTATGATGCGAAGTATAGGTGTGTGATCTCAATAAAAGTGTTATGATCATGTTTAGAATGTAATTGTGTTAGAATTGAATGTTATTTCTCAATTAACACCTATGAATGATGAGGCTATATGTGAAAGGTTATTCTCATATACACACACTCATGAATGACTAATGAATGAAGTTTTCTATGATTATGTTAATGATGAGGGGTTGATTGAAAGGATATTCTCAATTGTACTCTAATGAATGATAATGACATGTTGTGAAAGGACTTTCTCACAATATGGGGATTCCTAGTTGAAAGGCTATTCTCATCTTTGAATCTATGATCTTTCCAATGAATGAATATTGGGTTTGAGATGGATGCCCATACGTTAGTTGAGGCGGGCTATCTTGTAGCAATCTTTTATCCCATAATAATGAATGAATGTATTGAATGTCAAATACTCCGTGGGGAATAATGCTAAGCACCGAGTGGATATGGATTTAGATGGATACACAAACGTGAGTAGAGATGGGGTATCTAGTAACAATCTCTTGAGATGGATGCACATATGTTAGTTGAGGCGGGGTATCTAGTAGCAATCTCTCAATCCCATGAACTATGTGCCCACATAGGTCAAGCTAGTGGATTCACTTAAGCTAAAAACAATGGTTCTACCTTACGCAAGTAGGAATCCCTTATCCGGTGAGGGTGACACCGTGATTCCATGAATTGCTCACATGGTCTATGTCGGTTAAGGCTTACACCCACAAAGAATGATAATGAACTATGCCTTCTTAAGAATGCACTACTTAGTGTGGGTTGTGGTATGGGACGCCATTTATGCATTGCACAAGTAGGCTTTGAGAGAGGTTGTGGTGCGTTCCTTTATAATGTTAAGTGTAATGAATGTGCTCTAATGATGATGTTAATGAAGAATGTTGATCTAATGTCTAAATGAATGAAGTTTCTCTTAATGAAATGAAGCTAAATGAATAATGTGACTTATGCTTGATTGAGAAGATGCATGCTATACTTGGATTGTATTATGAGTTCCTTCCTTGTTATGACTTATGGTGTATGAATGTGCCTTGCCTATGGTGACTTCAAAGGAGTACTTAGTGTGAGTAGTAGTATGGGATGCTACTTGCACATTGCACAAGTATGACTTAGGGTTGTCTTAGGTGATGGTCCTTATGTGATGATATGGCTTATGTAATGTTTATGTCTCTTATGTATCAGTATTGTGTAGGGATGGAAAGGTTGAATGGTCAGCTCCATTTTGGTGACCTTAAGGTGGTACTTTGGTGTGGATGGTGGTATGGGACGCTATTCATACATTGGACAAAGTATAGCTTGACGGTTACTTGAGGTGAAGGCTTAATGTGAAGGTAATGGTTTATATGTGATTATGTTCTAATGTGGCTAAATGACTTGTATGTGGTTATGGTTTAATATTATGCCTCTTATGCTTATGTTCTCAAAATGGCATATATCATGACTTTCAAATAAAATGTATGTTTTATGCATGTTTTTGCATGGCTATCATACTTAGTACTTAATTGTGCTAACCCATTCTTCTTCATGTTTTACTACAAGTGTAAGTTCCGGCATTTGAGTGATTTCTCTCTAGTTGAAGCTTTGAATTGAGATTCTCCAAGACTAAGTGGTATGTCCTAATAGATCGAGGACAAGTGGATAGATGTTTCCTTTCTTTTCATGTAATAGACTATTGTTAAGTTTGTCGATTGAAAAGGATCGTGACCCTATTTTGTTTCAAGTATGTTGTTTAGATGGCCATGTGAGACGATAGACTTCCACTTTCTTTTAATGTTTTCGATTGTTGGATTTATAAAAGAAAAGTTTTAAATTGTGCACTATTTCTTAGTATCTTATGCATTGAATATGCTATGAGGCTTGTATGAGACCCCTTCGAGGTCAAGTACGCCATGTCACTCCCGGGGTGTAGGCTCAGGTCATGACACCTAGTATCCTCCTCTCCTACTCTAGCTTGAGGTATTAGTTCCTCATGATTCAAATCTTTTGGGTTCATAAGTTTTAGACATTCTCATGTTTCCATATTCATGCATGTTCATGAAAACCTAATTTTGATGTTATGATTTAGCTTGGAACAATTCTCCTTGTTAATGTGCATTTTAATGAAATTACATTCATAATGGGTTATTAGTTTCTCTCCTACTCTATTCATGTTATTTTGAGTACCATTCGAGGATGAATATTACTAAGGGGAAATATTGTAACACCTGGGAAGTTGGAAAGTTGAAAAAAAGGAAAATGCAGAAAATTGATTGAAGTAGGTTCTACGAGTCCAACCTATGGACTGTAAGAATTTCTATGGGTCAAAGGAAGGGAGTCATAGATGTGGAGGTGAGTTGCTTTTAAAATTATGTTTCTGAAGTGGACCTACGGATGAACAGGATGAACTGTAGGAGTTTTGACGAGTCGTAGAAAGGTCTCATAGAAGTTTTCTAAACTTAGTGAAATTCTTGACTGAAAGTTGAGCTCTATGCTTTCTTTCTTTGGACCGTAGGAAGTCCTATTGGCCGTAGACAGTACGCATCTTAGTTAGTTCAAATGTAAGTATCCAGTACTTGGTATACAGTTTACCAGTATGGTCTATAGAAATTCCTAGTGAACATTGGTCCCAACTGTATGATCAATCCGGCAGTTATTTTAAGAGTATTTTGGTCTTTTCCTGTATTTCTAAATCTTATACTATGTCATTTTACCCCTAATTCAAAGCGTATAACTACCCTTCACCCTTTGAACGTTCCCCGACTCTCTCATTCAATCAACTTCAGAAACCCTCTACAAGGTTTTCTCCAAAATCCTCTCTCAAGATCAAGGAATAAAAGCTAGGGTTCTTCAAGTTCAAGTCTCCTTTCATCATCAATTTCTTCGGGCTTCAAGACAAAGGTATATAAGCTCATCAATGGGTTTCATTCACACATTGAGTCCCCAAAGTATTTCCAATTCTCATATTCAATTTCCCTAAATTTGTAATGTTTTCATTCAATTCCTCATTGATTCTATTTGTATGGATTAAGCTGACTGATTTTGATCCTATTATGATTGTTTTAACTCAAGTACATGCTATCCAATTAATTCTATATGAACCCATGCATAACCTATGATTTTGACTTTGAACCCTAGAAGGGTATGAACTTATGAAAAAGTTATAAATCTATGATTGATGTTTTCATGAAAGATATGCATGATTCATGAAAAGGAATTGTCCTATGATCTAGGTTACTAAGAGATTGGCATCAATGACATAGTGAAAGATTTTCTCACATAAAGGGATCATTGTTTGGTGAAAAGTTTTCTCACTTATGCATGATTTAAGATTTAAGGAGCTATTCTTTGATGTTTTAGCTTAGATTAGTAATTAAATTCTACTTTTCCATGGATGATGCAATGCTTATGTTTATGATTGATTCCCTTGGGATTTATACTAAGCATCCAGAGGATATTGATATAAAGGCTCTCCCATTTGTAACAGTCGGTCTCTAGACTCCATATACTTGTTCCTAATTACCTATGTGCTCTCGTAAGTTCTCTTAAATGACCTAGCTAATGGATCCACCTACGCTAGAAGTTTATGGTTCTTGCCTTGGCAAGTAAGGACATCTCTTTTCGGTGTAGGAGCAAGACACCAGATTCCATGTTACACCTCACATGGTCTATGTCCGTTTATATATAGTAAATATCCCACAAACTAAACTAAGTTAATTTCAAATATTTTACGATGCTTTCATGATGATTTTAAGATACATTGATCATATTCATAATTTATGATGTCTCTTAAAAGGCTTTTACGATGTTTTGCTTGGTCATGAACTTTATGTTTAAAGTTATGCCCTCTTATGATTATGTTTATGTTCATTGCATATCTCTCATGCCTAGTATATTTCATGTACTAGTGCATACTTGTGCCTACATTGTTTTAGTAATAGGGGACTTGACGAGTCCTCTCCCACCGTTCGTGGCTAGTGAGCACATAGAGAATTCGAAGACTTGGTGAGTCCTCATGTTCCGAAGATGATGTGACTTTATTGTTTTCTTATGTCTTTATTTTCAAATCTTGTATGTGGTGTACGAGTTACATACCGACCATTCCTTTTGATTTACTAGAAGGCTTTTCAAGACTATGTCAAACATTCGCTTTGAAATGTTAAACTCTTTCCTTATTGTGAAATACTTTGTTTTTGTCTATTACTATGTGTACATATGTCAAGTGGCTTGTGTAAGGCCTCTCGGGGTCTTATACAACTTGTCGCGTCTAGGCTTTAATTTGGATCATGACAATTGGCCACCATTAAAAAGCAATTCATACGAAGAGAATAACACTACATGCATAAACAATATTTAAGAATTATTTATTATTAGGTCAACATTGTTAATTCCTCATGGTTCCCTCAACTCTAGTTATGGATTTATCTACTTATGCTTCAGTTATCACAATTCAAATACGTTTTTAAAAATAAATTATGAAATTAAAATTAGAGTATTTGAATTTCATAATTTTTAATTGACGAACAAAAGATTGTATTAAACTGATGTTTCAAGAATTATAATGGACAATGCCTTCACCAAAATAAGTCTCAAAACTAAATTAAAAAAAAGTATTAAATTTTGTAACGATAAAAACAAGAAATACACGACTATTTATATATGTTAATTCTAATTAGACTAGGAAAACAAAACATAGAGAAAGTGGGCTTCGATAGTAGGTTCTACGGTTCTTGTCTACAGCTCGTAGGTCACTCTACGGCTCGTAGGCCTAAGCTATCAAATGGAGCTTATTAAAAATCCTTTTGTACACTTTCTACAAACCTGACCTACTGATAACCCTCAACTACATTTCATCCAATTCTAAGTGTAGCCGGTCACTAACAAGTATAAACTCAGCTAAGAGTTGGTTTGATCCCACAGGGAGTGATACAGAAGAGAATTCGATTAAGAAGTAAAATGGTGTCCTAATTGTTTGTAAAGGTAACACATTTGCAATAATAAAAAAGTTTCAATGATTAGTATCAAATGTGGGGATTTATATAACCAATTTACAACAACTAAAACGGGAAGTAAACAAGTAGAGATTGGTCCTTAGGAGTGTGATAACTTGAAAGCTAAATTTGCATAATGTGTGATTACTAGTTACTCAAAGATGTTAAATCTCAGTGGGTAGGCTAGGTTTTAAGTGCAATACCGATTTTTTCATCAACTATTGCGCTTCAAGTAAGTTCTTTCGAACCTCAACAAGAAAAACACAATCGAGCAACCCAATTCCTTAATTAATTCACTCTTCCAAGCTAGATTTGTAAGAATGCTCTCAAACCCACTTTCTCAAGCTAGATTCTTAAAGATGGAATCAATACAACTATCAACCAATAATTCGACTCTAATACTTCTTTCTTAAGCAAGTATAGAGTACTAAGCTAGAACTGCATTTATTACTACAATTCCTCCAATAATACTTGAACAATTAATTGAACCCACTTAAAAACAACAAAAAATAAATAACTAACAACACCCATTATCTAATTAACGCATTCAACTACATAACCACCCCCAAGGAAAGGGAGTTTTAGCCAAGCATAGTGAAAAACAAGAAA
The DNA here is from genome assembly GCA_036250505.1 of Solanum acaule. Taxonomy (NCBI): domain Eukaryota; kingdom Viridiplantae; phylum Streptophyta; class Magnoliopsida; order Solanales; family Solanaceae; genus Solanum; species Solanum acaule. The sequence continues at coordinate 9,176 of JAJOOR010028229.1, read as the reverse complement.
TCATTAACAACGAAGTTTTCCATCTGATTTGACAACGATCTGCAATTCCCAAATGCTGAAATTTAAACTAAAAATCTCACAATCTCTACTCCAAAATGTAAAAACAATGTTCTTGAATGTAAAACCTCAAAAACCCAGAAGTGAAAAATGTGGGAACTCTTTCTCTTCTTTTAAAAATTGCATTTATATGTTCCGAAAATTTCAACACAGAAACAACTCGGCGAGGTAAGTTGGGTTCACCGACCAGATCGGCAAACCGCCGAGTTGCTCCTCTTCTCACCTTTTTTGCTTGGCTTTTTCATCAAAGCAATATGTAACTTTCGGCGAGCCAAATCATCATAGCTGATCTATTTGGTGTGTCACCGAATTTCTTTTCTACTCGCCAAGTTGGTTTCATCCATGGGCTGGCATGCTGGAACTTTAGGCAAGCTGAAGGTCCACTCGGCAAGTCGCCTAGGAGCATCATATTTCTCTCAATATTTCTCTCTCTATAAGTTCCTCCATTGAAGAACACCAGGAACTTGAAGATTAGGGCTCAAGTATCCATCTTCTCAACTTCTATTCGTGGGCAAAGCTTCAACTAAGGTATGGGGACTTTGATTCATGTAACACTTTTCTCCATGAATCCCTTCAAACTCTTGCTTTCGAAATTGGTAACTTGTTCAAAAAAACTAGGATTTTCATTCCAACCATGGGTTCTTTATAAAAATGATTTTATTATGTTAATTGCATTATATAATGGATGATTTGATGCTTAATGGTGATTTTCATTGTAAAATTTTCCATTAATCCCTGAACTACCCCATGACCCCAATTTCATGAATTGTGATGGGTGTATTGATGCAAGATGATTACTATAAATTGCATCTATATTAATATAGTTATTGAATAGTGTTTTATTCATGCTTAAAGTAGTATTTCTAAATATGATTATGAGACATGATCTATGACACTTGAGAGCGTAAATTGCTAGGGTTTGTACATATTGTTGAAGGTGATATGTGTGAACTTACGATTCACTTGAAAGGTAAAGATACTATGACTATTGTGTATATTGAGGTATTGTTGAAAGGTTATTCTCCCCTTAACCTTACACATTTCCATGAATGACTTGTCTAGGATGATGATGATGTTGTTGTGTTGATTGAAAGGCTATTTTCTCATGAAAACATTTTGAACAATAATGTGAAAGGTTTACTCACATGTTAATGATGATTCTAAGGTTGAATGTTAGTTCTAATTTTATTGAATCTATGAGCTATTTTGTGAGTTGTATTGAATGAAGGGTGGAGCACTCCTTCACACATGTAAATACAATTCAATTACTAATTATGCATAATTTGGGAGATAAATTATTTTTACCGAGTGGATATGGACAATGAGGTAAAGCCCCTTCCGCCAATGCAATAGGTTGGGTCATCCAAAGTGAACTCATGAGATGGAAACCCCTCCGCCAATGCAATAGGGCGGGTTTTTAGAAGCTATATCCCTATCCCATACCTATGTTCCAACATAGGACTTAGCTAGTGGATTCAACTAGAAGCTAACATATTTAGTCCTACCTTCGGCAAGTAGGACACCTTCTTTCGGTGTGGGGCTACATAACACCAGATTCCATGTAGCTCACATGGTCTATGTCGGTTATGGCTATTCTTCCCTAAGTGAAAGATAATGAATGAGACATGAACTATACTATGACTTCTTGGTGAGTTTACTTAGTAGGAGTGGGGGTATGGGACTTCACTTCCACATTGCATAAGTGGACTTAGTACGATGTTGTGGGATGGTTTCTTTATATTGTGATAAGATACAAATGCATACATGTGTCTTGAATGGTTAGTTGTTATGAATGACTTTCCTTGTATTCAAAGTAATATTTATGACTATTTCCTTATAGGTGACTAATGATTATAATGAGGTCTAAAGATGATATGCGTGACCAAAGGAGCTTCAAGGGGGTACTTAGTAGGGTTGGTATTATGGGATGCCAACCATACATTGCACAAGTACTCCTTAGAGGTTGCTAAGGTGTTGATATTAACATTTAATGAGTGTAAGTGTGATTATGGCTTGTGTTGTACATTGTAAATGCATGTTCATTTCTAAACTTGACAAAGCCATACTTTTCAAATAAAATGTCCCTTTTATCATATTTAAGGATTTTATGCATGTTTCCATACATAGTACATATTATGTGCTAACCCCTTCTTCCTTCTACATCTTAATAAGTGTAGGTTCCGGCTAGGTGGCTTTTACTCTCCTTTGAAGAAGGTTTGGGTCGCTTATCTCCAAGTTCTGGTAAGTCCTCAACTTTGAGAACGGGATTTCCTATTTCTTAGTTTCTATTGTACTTCTCATGTTGAGACTTTTATTAATGTAAAGAGCTAAGTCCCAAACTTTGTATTCCTATGTTTTAGATGGTAAATGAGACAAAGTCTAGATTTCCTAGTACTTTCTTTTATGAAAAGTGAAGTTGAACTTCGATAGTAAAGTTTTAATTTTTTTTCATTATTTTCTATGTCTTATGTAATGATGATGCTAGAGGCTTGTATGAGACTCCTTCGAGGTCAAGTACACCGTGTTACGTCTAGGGGGTAATCTCGGGTCGTGACAAACTTGGTATCAGAGCATAAGGTTTTAGGAATAATATTTAGGTTGATATCTCCTGAACCACGTTTAGTTGAGTCTTGTTCATGAGTGTGAAGCGTGCCACACTTATGAATGAGAGGATATAAGATGTTTAGGAACTTTCACTTCTTTCATTACTCTTTAGTCGTGCGTTGGAGTCCTAACTCTATGAAGTCCTTTCTCCTAACCCTTCTCTTGTGATTATAGGCAATGAATACAAAAAGAGGGAATACAAGGAGGATGTAAGAGGAGAACGTCAATGAGGGAGTTCCTCCCCAAGCTCCTCAAGATCCTCAAGTTCCTAATGATGCGGGAGCTATGACGAATGTGGAGATAAGGGCGGCTCTCCAAACTATGACTCAACTTATAACGGTTCAAACTCAAGCCGTCACCACTCAAGCCCAAGCTATAACAGCTCAAGGAAATAGGGAAGTTGATCCCTGAGTGAATCCTAATGCAAGCACCATGGCTTCAAGGTTAAGAGACTTTACTAGGATGAACCCTCCTATTTTCTTGGGTTCCAAGGTGAATGAAGACCCACAAGAGTTTTTGGAAGAGGTCTACAAGATAGTGGATGCTATGAGAGTGACCTCTATAGAGAAAGACGAACTAGCGGGGTATCAATTGAAGGATGTGGCCCAAGTATGGTTTCCTCAATGAAAGGATAATAGGGCTATAAGAGCGGGTCCCATAACTTGGGAAGTGTTCAAGAAGGCATTCTTTGATAGGTTCTTTCCACGGGAAAAGAGGGAAGCAAAGGTGGAGGAATTTATCAACCTTCGACAAGGAGGTATGAGTGTCCAAGAATACTCCTTGAAATTTACTAAGTTCTCCAAATATGCCCCATCTTTGGTGTCTAATCCTAGAGATGAGATGAGTCGATTCGTGATGGGTGTGTTCGATTCAATTGGGGAAGAATGTCGTGCGGCTATGCTTCATGACAATATGGACATTTCACATCTAATGGTCTATGCTCAAAAATTTGAGGAATCATGGCTTAGGAAGAAGAATAAAGAGGTAAAGAGGACAAGGTCCGATGATGGTAATTCTTCTAAGGGTAAGTTTGAGGGTCAAAGTGGACCAAGGTTCAAGAAGAGGTTTTCCAACCAAGGTTCCTCCAAGAAGAGGTGTCTAACCCTAAGCCTCAAGGAGGCAATAGGGGTGGACCTTCCATTGAGAGACCTACATGTGCCATGTGTGGTAAGAAACATGAGGGGAAATGTCTTGCCGGAATGGGTGTGCTCTATGGATGTGGCAAAAGTGGACATCAACTGAAAGATTGTTCAACTTGTGTGGCCAAGGGAAAATAGGGTAACAAAGCTCATCCAAGTGGTTCAAATACCAATGGTCCCAAGAAAAATCGCTTCTATGCTCTCCAATCCCGAAGTGATCAAGAGAGGTCCCAAGACGTTGTTACCGGTATGTTGCAAGTATTTTCAATTGATGTTTATGCATTATTAGACCCGGTGCCACTTTATATTTTGTTACTCCTTTTGTGGCTATGAAATTTGAAGTACCTCCCGAAGAGTTACAAGAACTTTTTTCCGTGTCTACCCCGGTAGGTGATTCGATTGTAGCTAAGAGAGTTTATAGGAGTTGTCCTATCTCTTTGTCTCATAGAGTCACTTTGGTAGATTTGGTTGAATTAGACAAGCTTCATTTTGATGTAATCTTGGGGATGGATTGACTACATGCTTGTTTTGCTTCCATTGATTGTAGAACTCGAGTAGTAAAGTTTCAATTTCCAAATGAGCCCATTTTGGAATGGAGGGGGGGAAATTTAATCCCTAGAGGTCGATTCATTTCATGTCTAAAAGCTTGTAAAATGTTTTCTAAGGGTTGTATCTATCATATTGTAAGAGTGAAGGACATTGAGTCTGAGACTCCTCCTTTAGAGTCAGTCCCCATAGTAAGGGAGTTTCCAGAAGTCTTTCATGATGATTTGCTCGGAATTCCTCCCGAACAGGAAATAGACTTCGGCATTGATCTTTTGCTAGATACTCAACCCATATCAAATCCCCCTTACTGGATGGCTTCGACCGAATTAAAAGAGTTGAAGGCACAAATCAAGGATTTACTAGACAAGGGTTTCATTCAACCTAGCATATCTCAATGGGGTGCTCCGGTATTATTTGTGAAAAAGAAAGATGGTTCCCTTGGGATGTGTATTTATTAACGCCAATTGAACAAGGTCACTATAAAGAATAAGTACCATCTCCCTAGAATTGACGATTTGTTTGACCAACTACAAGGGGCGAGTAACTTTTCGAAGATTGACTTAAGGTCAGGCTACCAGCAACTTAGGGTGAGAGGGGTTGACATTTCTAAAACGGCCTTCCGAACAAGATATGGTCACTATGAATTCCTAGTCATGTCTTTTGGTCTAACAAATTCCCCGGCGGTTGTCATAGATCTAATGAATAGGGTATTTAGGCAATATCTTGATTCGTTTATGATTGTCTTTATTGATGATATTTTGATCTATTCGAGGAGTGAGGGTGATCATATGAAGCATTTGAGTATTGTATTGCAAGTCCTTAAAGACCACCAATTATATGCTAAGTTTAGCAAGTGTGAGTTTTGGCTAAGGTTGGTTGCTTTCCTTGGTCACATTGTGTCGGGCATGGGTATAGAAGTTGATCCTAAGAAGATGGATGCGGTCAAGAGTTGGCCTAGAACTTTAGCTCCTACCGATATTAAAAGCTTTTTGGGTTTGGTTGGTTAATATAGGAGGTTTGTTGATGGTTTCTCCTCTATTGCTTCTCCATTAATGGCCTTAACTCAAAAGAAAGAAAACTTTGTGTGGTCGGAGGCTTGTGAGAAAAGCTTCCAAGAATTGAAAGATAGACTTACATCTGCTCTGGTGTTGACCTTACCGGAGGATACCAATGGGTTTGTGGTATATTGTGACGCTTCTCGAGTGGGTTTGGGATGTGTCCTCATGCAATGGGGTAAAGTGATTGTCTATCCTTCAAGGAAACTCAAGGTACCTGAAAAGAATTATCCAACTCCTGATCTCGAACTAGCAGCGGTAGTGTTTTCCTTGAAAATATGGAGACACTATCTATATGTGGTGCATGTAGATGTGTTTACCGACCACAAGAGCCTTCAATATGTGTTTAGCCAAAAAGATTTGAATCTCCGACAAAGAAGGTGGTTAGAACGTTTAAAGGATTATGACATGACTATCCTTTACCACCCTGGCAAAGCCAATGTAGTTGTGGATGCCTTAAGTAGATTGTCCATGGGTAGTGTGGCTCATGTAGAAGATGAGAAGAAGGAATTGGTTCATGATATGCATAGGTTGGCTCGGTTAGGTGTCCAACTAGTGGATTCCACCAAGGTGGATTCATGGTTCATCATAGTTCTGAATAATCCCTTGTAGTTGATGTGAAGTCTAAACAACATCTTGATCTTTTTTTGATAGAGTTGAAAGAATCAGTTCTCAACAAGTCCATTGAGGTTTTCTCCCAATGGGGAGATGGGGTGCTTAGGTACCAAGGTAAGTTGTCTGTTCCGTATGTTAATGGTTTGAGGGAGAAGGTTCTAGAAGAGGCTCATGGTTTGCGGTATTCTATTCATCCGAGAGCCACCAAGATGTATCGTGACCTACGGGAAGTCTATTGGTAGAATGATATGAAAAAGAAATAGCGGGTTTTGTGGCCAAATGTCCTAATTGTCAACAAGTCAAGGCCGAGCACATGAAACCAGGAGGTTTGTTCCAAGATATAAATATTCCCACTTGGAAGTGGGAGGAGGTGAATATGGATTTTGTTGTGGGTTTGCCTCGTACTCGAAGGCAACTTGATTCTATTTGGGTCATTGTTGATAGGATGACGAAATCAGCCCACTTCATTCCCATCAAAGATTCTTTTTTGGCAAAAGACTATGCCAAATTATACATTAAGGAGGCAGTGAAGTTGCATGGGATTCCTTTATCCATCATATCGGATAGAGGTACTCAATTTACTTCTCATTTTTGGAAGACATTTCAACAAGGACTTGGTACCAATGTTAAACTTAGTACCGCCTTCTACCCTCAAATGGATGGTCAAGCGGAACGGACCATTCAAACCCTAGAGGACATGTTGACGGCGTGTGTGATTGATTTCAAGGGTAATTGGGACGATCATCTTCCTTTGATAGAATTTGCCTACAATAATAGTTACCACTCTAGCATTATCATGGCTCCGTTTGAGCACTATATGGAAGAAGGTGTAGATCTCCGGTTGGGTGGTTTGAGGTAGGTGAGTTTGCTCTAACTAGTCTCGAACTAGTTTATGATGCCATAAAGAAAGTTCAACTCATTAGAGAAAGGTTGAAGACGGACCAAAGTCAGCAAAAGTCCTATGCCGACAATAGAAGAAAGGATCTTGAATTTGAGGTTGGTGATTGGATCTACTTGAAAATCTCACCTATGAAAGGTGTGATGAGGTTTGGCAAGAAGGGGAAACTTAGTCCCCGGTATGTGGGCCCCATATCAAATTTTGAAGCGTGTTGGGAAAGTTGCTTATGAGGTGGACTTGCCAAATGAGTTGGCTCTGGTTCACCCGGTGTTTTATGTGTCCATTCTTAAGAAGTGCATTGGTGATCCGGTATCTATCCTTCATTTAGAGGGTTTAGAGGTTGATGAGAACCTTTCTTATGAAGAGGTCCCGATTGAGATTTTGGATCGGCAAGTGAAGAAGTTGAGAAATAAGGTAGTTCCTCCCACGATTTATGTGAAGCAATGAGATTCATGCATGATGGGCTATAGATGTAGTTCCTACTTCCTTGATACTGCATTGGTTATGTACTGAGAATGGAGTTGATGTTTCCTCCTATGAATTGTGCATTTTGTTAAGTTGTGTGCTTGTTGGGCTGCTAGTCTTGAGTCTATACTTCCATAAGGTGTCTAGATCGCCATTCGGGGATGAATGTTCCCAAGGGGGAGATAATGTAACACCCCAAAAAATGGTAGGTTAACCTAGAGCCTAAGCGTGAGGTTTTGTGTAACTTTCCGGAGATGATTAGAACTAAACTAGGATCAAAAGGGAAAAGGTAAGCATCTAGGATGAAGGCAAGGACCTAAAACTACCTAACAAAAATGAGGGAAAACCATACCTACCTTTAGTCCATTCGGCGATGGGTAGTAGCATCGCCCCTGAACCATGGCGATGAGCCAAATGGGCTATCCTCGCCTAGTGGACAACCTTCACTTGTCCTAGGTTCTGGAAAATTGAGTGAGAGAAGTCATGAGTCGCCAATAGGGTTGGCGATTCGCCCATTGACCCTTCCCATCGCCTAGTGAGCTGCCCATTTAGCGAGCTTACCGGAATTTTTGGCGAGCTCAGGGCTCATTAGGCGAGTCGCCTAGTGCCCTTGGCGAGCCAAGGGTGCCAAAGGGCAAGCTCCAGCGTGGGGAAGGTAAGTTTTTGAAGTTTAAGTAAGGGTCTTTTAGTAATCTCTCCAAAACTTGAACCAACACTTTTCCAATCTTTTCCTAACAAATATATATACTTTATAAAGTCAAAATTCTTCCTTTTTAGTTACTCCAAATTAATAAAAGAAGAAACCCAAGAACATCATCTTTCTCTCAATATTTCTCTCTCTAAAAGTTCCTCCATTTTAGAACACCAAGAACTTGAAGATTAGGGCTCAAGAATCCATATTTTCAACTCCAATTCGTGGGGAAAGCTTCAATTAAGGTATGGGGACTTTGAATCATGGAACACTTTTCTCCATGAAGCCCTTCAAAACTCTTGATTTCAAAATTGGTAACTTGTTAAAAAAATCTAGGGTTTTCATTCCAACCATGGGTTCTTCCTAAAAATGATTTTATTATGTTAATTGCATTATATTATGGATGATTTGATGTTTAATGGTGATTTTCATTGTAAAATCACTTATAAACCCAAGAACTACCCCATGACCCTAGTTTCATGAATTGTGATGGGTGTATTGACTCAAGATGATTACTATGAATTGAATCTATGTTAATATAGTTATTGAATCTTGTTTTATTCATGCTTAAATTAGTATTTCTAAGTATGACTGTGAGACATGATCCATGACCCTTGATAGGGTAAATTGCTAGGGTTTGTACATATTGTTGAAGATGATGTATGTGAACTTACGATCACTTGAAAGGTAAAGATCCTATGACTATTGTGTATATTGAGGTAGTTTTGAAAGGTTATTCACCCCTTACCCTAATAGATGTTCATGAATGACTTGTCTAGGATGATGATGATATTGTTGTGTTGATTGAAAGAGTATTTTCTCATGAAAACACTATGAACAATAATGTGAAAGATTTACTCACATGTTAATGATGATTCTAAGGTTGAAAGTTAGTTCTCACTTTATTGAATCGATGAGCTATTTTATGAGTTGTATTGAATGAAGGGTAGAGCACTCCTTCACACATATAAATACAATTCAATGACTAATTATGTATAATTTGGGAGATAAATGTTTAATACCGAGTGGATATGGACAATGAGGTAAAGACCCTTCTGCCAATGCAATAGGTTGGGTCATCCAAAGTGAACTCATGATATGGAAGC
>JAJOOR010028228.1:0-16544 GCA_036250505.1 Solanum acaule | reverse complement strand
TGCTTATCGTGTATGATATTAACACTTTTGAGTCTATCCAATTAGTTCTGCATGTTACTCTTTGGGTTAGATACTCTGTGAGAAATGATCTTATGCCCTACTGATTTTGTTCGTATTTTGAGGTATTGTCATTGCTTGCCGATATGCTCATAATGCACGTGAACATTGTCTGTTGCTTCAGTCTAGTACAGGATTTTAGCATGTCTATTTTGACCTTTAGTATATTTATCTAGGCACATGTTTACTTATTTGGTTTTAGTGCTAATACAATTGACTGATTTGATTTCCTATTGGCTAAAAGTCGTATTTAGATCGACATGTCTCAGATAGATAATTTTTTTTTATAAAATGTGAGATCTTGTTATTTTGCTCTTTACAGATTTCGGTTGTAGTCTCTTTTCCCCTAAATTGTTGCCTTAATTTTGGAGTTAATACCTTAAAAGATCATTCGACTTTAGTAATTAGTCTAGCAAAGTCATTAAAGTTTGTTTTGTATCAATGAAATCACCCAACTTAGACATTTGTGTTGGTAAAATCACTCAACAAAATCTATCACTTTTTTTTATGTCATATAAAATAAACCTTGCAAATAATTAAAATTAAAGAAATCTAATTTAATTTTTTTTGGGGTAAACTTAATTAGTGAAACAAATACTCTTATTGTATTATCTTAACTTACTAATTACTAAATAAAAAGAAATAATTAGGAGTTTTATTTATTGGTCCACTAGTGCATCTGTTTCTTAGAATTAGCACAAACGAATTATCGATGAAATTTGTACTCACAGATCTATTTAAGACTCATTAGACCGAATAAGAGTACTAAAGTGTTTAAAATTGTAATTTATTTTATTTGATCTTTCTCTTTTTTTTTTTATCTAAAAAAATAAAATAAAAATAATATATATATATATATATATATATAAAAAATTATGTATTATAGAAGTAGTATTTTTCCACTAAAGCTTAAAATTATTTTGGCTCTGTAAACCTGGACCCTTCTTTATAATGTTAATTTTTCAACTTATTTATTTTTTTTTATTTTTTTGCTTTAACTCGTCATTTTTTGGGTAAATGCTTTTTTTTTTTTTTTTTTTTTTTGGAAATAATAATAATGTCATAATGCTTACATACTTTAATATTATAAAAGTATTCATTTCATTAATTAAGTTTGCTCGTAAAAGTTTGTTAACAATTTATTTTTTTTGTATTCTAAGTTAGTTTATATTAATTTGTGGCCGTTGGTTCACCACTGCTTTTAATGCATTAGGATATTTAGGTGGATATTTCTTCTCATGCCTACCTTACTTGGTTCTTGTCGTACTTAATTACTAATAAAAATTTGTTTAGTACCTCTGATGATATCCAGGCGGTAGCATTTATTTTACTTATTTATTTATTATTTTCTCATATTAAATCATTGAATTGTTACTTACATTTTATTTGTTTGTGTATTGCATGTGAAATTCGTCCGAGTTCACTATGAACTCATCCTTCCCTTTGCATTTCGGAGAGCCATAAAGGCTCAAATTCCCCTCTTCCGAGTCGGCCAGTTATAAGAATCGACGTACAGGTCCCGGATTTGAAAAAATACGGAAGCGGATTGGAGAGTTAAAAAAGATTGGGCCAAATGCCTACTCTTCATTACAAAAAATTGTATTTTGTTATTTTTGGGTCTAAGCTCACTTATCTATTGTCTCGCTAGAATCTAGGACAGGTGAAATTGGGCCTAAGGCCCAAACGAAAATGGGTCCAAGTATTGGTCCAGGCGAACAGAAAAACCAAACTTGGGCCCGAGTCTCTCTCCCTCTTTATTTCATTGTGTTCGCGTGCTCGTTAATATCTGCCACTAATGTTAAGGTCGAAAAATTCAAATCCCCGAAAGATGTCCATTTTGATTTAACAATTTAACTAAATCAGTCATCTTTTACTTGACTTAAAAAAATAAATTATAATAATAAATAAGTTTACAAAAATACTTCATTTAGATAATGTTTCAATATCTTTCTCCCTTAAAATGGTTTTGATTACAAAAATTATTCAATTCAAATTAAGTCAATGAATTTAGCCAAAATAGTTAATTATTGGATAACCGCATGTTAGCGGGCATTTCGGGTGCTTTAAATTCCTTCCCGAAATGCTAATAAGAACCTCGAACCCCTTTACAAGTTTTCACTAGATTCCTGTTTTAGTCTAGTGGAAATGAATAGTTTTTCTTGATTTTTCTTAAAAATTAAGTGGCGACTCTAAAATCAGTCAAATAATATTTTCCCAATAAAACAAACATGACACCTCAAACTCAGGTATACTCATCAAATTCAAAGGACCAACCCAATTTTTATATGCACTTTCTTACTAAAATACTTCAATATCCTTCACCCAAGTATACTCAATGGAATGTTCCTTATCCATAAGCTTGTTATTCCGGTATCAATCCACTCTTTTATGGCTTAAGATAAAGTCATTGGTCCTTATACTACCCTATTTTTTCTTAACAAACAAGACAGGAGCACCCCACGGGGAAGCACTAGGACGGATGAAACCTTTATCAAGAAGCTCTTGAATTTGAGCTTTAAGCTCTCTCAACTCTGCCAGAGGCATGCGTTAAGGAGGAATGGAGAAGGGGCGAGTGCCAGTTTCCAAGTCAATGCAAAAATCTATATCTCTATCCGGAGGCATACTAGACAAATCAGTAGGAAACACTTCTCTAAATTCTGACACCACAGGAAATAGACTCAATAGAGGGAGACTCAACCTCAACATCCCGAATATGAGCTAAATAAGCCAAACAATCCTGCCCCACCAATTTCTTACCCTGTACGAAAGATATGACCTTAGCTGACTTAGGCTTATACCCCCTTCCCACTCTAACATTTCCCTACCCGAGATCTCTAGAGTTACCGACTTAGCATTACCATTAAGCACAACATAATAAGGGGACAACCAAGTCATGCCTAAGATTATATCAAGTCAGTCATATCCAGCATAACCAATCAACCCAAGTCTGAAAATCCATAAACACAACAGGACAACACAATGTACATGAGTGACTATGACCGATTTTTCAACTGGGTACAAACATGGATGGGGGCATCAAGTATATCACAAATCATATCAAATTAGGAGGCAAATCACATGGACACATAATAATAAGTAGAACCCGAATCAAACAACACATTAGCCATTCGGTCACAAACGATAACAATACTTGTGATCACTGCATAAGACCCTCAGTCTCGGTCTTGCCCGGAAGGGCATAAAACTGAGCCATATCATCTTGACGGGCAACCTCCTTGCCTGACTACACTACTCCTCTACCTGCATCACCATTTCCCCGGCCTCCACTGCCTCGATGATTTCCTCATCGTACGCCCAGGTTCTCCCCAATTTTAACACACTTAATAACCTAACCAAGTAAATATTGTTGTTGTTGAAGCAGTCATATCCTGACCCTCATTGATATACAATACATCCAGGAAATCATATTATAGCTTCTAACCTTAATTGGGATAACTTAGTTTCATCATTCGCTAAACAACCCATACATGTTATGTCAACAATACTAAATGCATTTTCCAAAGTAATGGTGTTTATTATCTAGTCGTCCTTTACCAAAACTTCTTGAATGTTGTCACCTATAAACTTGAATCTACAAATCTGACCTTAATCTTTTCATTAGTGACGATAGTAGCTAGCGAGCCCCACAAAACTCTTAATTTCAGTCACAAAACTAGGTAGGACCCAATTCCTGACTGCTTCAATCTTTTAGGGATCTACCAATACCCCTTCCCTTGAAACTACATGCCCCAAAAAGGCAACCGAAGTCAACCAAAATTCACACTTAGAAAATTTTACATACAACTTTTGTTTTCCAAGAACACCTAGAATAATACGAAGATGGTCGGCATGCTCTTCCTCACTTTTTGAATAAACCAAAATGTCATCAATAAATACTATAACAAACGAATCACGAAATGGTTTGAACACACCATTCATCAAACTCACGAAAGCTACAGGCGTATTTGTCAACCCAAACGACATAACTAGAATTCATAGTGCCCATAATGGGTCCTAAATGCTGTTTTTGGTATATCCTCATGCCCAATCTTTAACTGATGATAGTCAGACCTTAGATCAATCTTAAAGAAAACTGATGCACCCTGCAACGGGTCAAAATATCATTTATCTGAGGCAGTGGATATTTGTTCCGAATGGTGACCCTATTCAACTGTCGGTAGTCTATACACATCATCTCTTGTTAGTGATGGTGTTACCATTTTTGTTGCTCTAGCTCAGACCATAGAGTGAAGGAGGAGAGATACCAATTTGTATCACCCAGATACAAATTAGATTCAAGTCATAACACGTTGAGTTTTTCCTAAAGTCCTATAGTTTCTCGAAGAAAAGTACGAACGTGTTCGTACCGTTCCGCAAAACTCTACTAGACTAGTTTTGGTATAATGAGATTCGAACCTAGGGCTCTAATACCAACTTTGTCACGATCCAAACCGTCATGATTGGCACCCACACTAATCCTCCGGTGGGAGAACCATTACTACAACCCGACAAAGCAACTTAACAAAAACTAAGCATTTAAAGATACAGAAACAAGTTTAAATGACCAAAAGAAATACGAAGTTCCCATAAACTCCAAAGTTTAAACAAATAACTAACCAAACTAATACGGAAATCTTAACCCTTAGAACCTGAAAGTCATTGTACCAAACATCTAAAGTGCAACAAGTCTAAGAAAAAGGGGTACAACCCTGAACTAACATAACCAAGCCTATTTAAACAGTCTGAGTCCGAAAGAATGGACTAAACAAAACTGAAGGATCCATGGCAGCCTGGAAGAAATGGCTCACCCTTGAATCCGGTCTCAATCACTGATCTCCTAATTGAGGTCTATCAATAGCAGTCTGAAGATGCCCTGTACTTAACAAAGAACGAGCAAGTGCAGTATCAGTACACAATCACTGTGTACTGGTAGGATCACGCAGCTATTCCAGTAAACGCAATATGTATAAGCAGTCACAACAAAGTAAACATAACATGCATGGAATATATACACAGTGGTTATCATTTTAGAGCAACATACAGTCTTCCAATATCAATCATCATTAGATATGAACGTAATCATCACAAGTAGATACACAACACAATTCAGTGGTCCTCTCATGGAACCCATACCCAAATTGTTAGTGTACCGGTACGTGGTACCCGATTCAAGTTAGTGTGCCGGACGTGACACCTGATCTCATATATGCGCCGGAATGTGGCACTCGATCCAAGTTAGTGTGTTGGAACGTAACACTTGATCCATTCAAAAAGCCACAATCACAATCACACTCATATGTACATTCTCATAATCATACAATCAAATGTTAAATCATGGCATACATTTGTTCATTCATACTTATTTCATTAGGTTTGATCAACAATGCTACATTCGTATACATTCATGTTTTACAATGAAGCACTTACCAACACATATCACATAAACATGCAATCACAACCATTATCTACCTCGAACAAAGCTTGAACCCTCCTAAGAAAGTTGATTTTTCCCTTTCCGGATTCTTTCCGTTTGTTCTTGGTCTACAAACAATCATAATAATGCGAGGATTAATAAACAAGACCTAATTACCCGGATTATAACCAATAACATCAACCCTAGGCCAAACCCTTGATCCTAAGGTGCAACTAGGGCTTTTTCCACCATTAAGGTCAAAACCTTCCCCCCAACAATAATTACCCAAGAATCTAAGTTCTACGGATCGAAAAATGGATTAGGGGAGTAAAAATCTTACCTTTAGCACCAAATTTCATGGAAAACTTTCAAGAAATCGCATGGGGTCATCTCCCAACTCTTAAGAACGAAGTTTGCAGAATAATGACGTTTTTGGGGTTTATTTCTGACTTAAGTCGCGACTGTCCCGCCACAGCGACCCCGCCCTGGCGAAATAAATCCTTTCCCTGGTGGCTTACACGGAGATAGAGAGTCGGAATTAGAGTTTCAAATCCTCATTTCACAACACACCTTCAACCCATAACGTTCAAAAGTTACCCGTTCACGCTAAGACCAGTTTCGAGAGTTCTACTCACCCGAATTCAATCCCTAAAGTCGTATGGGTTCCTTAACGTCTTAGCTATCCACTCATGTGATCAAATTCATAATTAGGTCTCTCATTCGTTCCTAGATTTCCCTAGACCTCATTGACTCCGATTTCGTCGAAATCTAGACTAGGTTAGGAAATTCCAAGTTACTATCCAAAAAGTTTTCTGACCCAAAAATTTTCCCCGTTGGCTTTCCATAACGACGGGAACAGGTCGTTACAACAAACCAATAGAAAAATTATTCTACTTATAAATTAATAAACTTAAATAAAAATCAATAAAATACAAAGATTAAAAAATAAAATATTACATATATATAAAAATGTTATATAGATGAAGGATTAAAAACAACAAGGGTAGGATAGACAAGATAAAGAGGAGAAAATGATTATTTCTCAAAGTTGAAAAGGAAATTTGAATTTTAAACCAAAGTTCGGAAATGTAAATAATTTTCACTCTTACAAAAGTCACTTAATTGGAGACAAGATCTTAAGAAGATTTAATAACACTTCTCTAGAAAGAAAAGTACTGCTTCCCTCGATTTCAATTTAAGTATCTTAATTTAATTGAACACAAAATTTAAGAAAAAAAAGGATTTTAACTTTTAAGTTTTATAGTTTTAAATTGAAGATGTTTATAGTGATTTAAATCTTATAATATTAGGGTGTTGATTGAAAACTTACTAAATATAAAAGAAGAAAAAAATTAAGAAACTTAAATTGAGATAGAGATAAAGCTATTTCTTTTTAAGATTTGAGGTGTTCGATAGGAAAGAAGAAGTTCTTTAAGTAATTTTTCTTCTCTCACCTTTTCTACAAAAGCTGAAGTAAAGATTAAAAAATTACTTTTTTCAAGATAAAAAAAAAAAATTCACTAATTTTTATGACAAATGCTACTCCTTGTGATTTCAGAAAGCATATCAACCATTACAAGTTACAACATTGTTACCTTCACCTTTTTCACCATATTTCTTTCTTCCTTATCTCTCAAAACTCATCAAATTAAATCTCAAACAAAAGAAGAAACATTTGATTAAAGAAAATTCAAAAAAGCATTTAGAGTATCACTTAATAAATGATTTAAAACCAATTTTCAAAATAATATCAATTTAAAGTAAATCTATACATGTATTTCCTTTCACATAATCTGATATTGCTTAAAATTACATTTTTCAAAAGATTGGCCAAATAAAGTTATTTTTGTAAACACTAATAACAACATTTCTCAAATGATTTTGATCAAACACAGGTGATTGAAAAAAACCTTTAGAGTATCTCTTAATTAATAAATTGTTTAAAACCAAATTTTCAAAATAATATCAATTTAAAGTAAATCTGTAAGGGTGTTTCCTTATTCGTAATCTAGTGCTTAAAATTATTTCTTGTTTTTTCCAAAGATTGGCCAAATAAAATTATCTGTGTAACACTAATATAATATTTCTCAAATGATTTGATCAAACACAAACGATTACACTGTGTGAATATAAAACACTTAAAATAATACATTTTGAAAAATTGACTAGACATACTCTTATTAGAGAAAAACAGTGCAAAACATAAATATTCCTTCTAAAATAGTCAATGTTGTGATACTTCATATAGTTGAACTCATTAATGCTCTCAAATTGGCGTTAATTAGCTGAATATCTAGAAAACTAAAAGCTTAAAACAGCTAGAAATATTCAACTTTGGCTTGAAATTATAGTCAAATCTATAAGATGTTTCGTTTTAAATACATTTTCAATTTGTACGTACACATGAATCATGCTAATTCTAAGTTCTGAATTAATGAGATTATTTTAATAACTAATAATATAGGGACTCTTTAATGACATTTTAAGAAAAAAAGAAGTAAATTAATACCTTTACCTCACGAGGTTATTAGTTTATTAATTACTAGGTTAAGGCGGAATTAGAATACAAGTTACAAGTGTGACCGAACTCAATAACTTTAATTAAAATTGTATTTGTCTTTAAAAATTATTAATTAAATATGTATAAATTTTTATTATAACCATAAATTTTATATTTTGATTTCCCACTGGTAATGTCGACAATGTGTGCATGCATGACGATGCGGACAATTTGTAAGGGCTAGTAGGTATTAATTAGTTAGACAGAGTGCAGAGACCAGGAAAAGCATAGTCTCTTTAAAAATCATCATAGCTGATAAAATGTATAAATATATTGCTAGCGCGTAATGGCTTAACTTGACGTAGCTTAAATTGTTGCACCGTGTAATTGGCTCTATAATGTAAATAATGAATATGTTTTGTGGTGTTAATATAATTATTTTTGACTGATAAAAAAATTGTATAACTTATCCATATAAATATAGTCGATTATATCTATAGATTCACCCTAATTAAGCACTCTCTAATGTCCTCCTTTTTGAAGTAGACGTACCCTATTACTCCCTCCGTTTTAAAAAGAATAGCCTCATTTCCTTTTTAGTCTGTTTCATAAAGAATAATCCCTTTCCTTTTTTGGCAACACTTTAACTTCAGCTTTCCACATAGCATGTTTAAGGTCACAAGATTAAAGGGCATTTTGGTACATTTGACATAACTTTAATTTTGAACCACAAGATTTAAAAGTCTTCTTTCTTTTCTTAAACTCCGTTCCAAGTTAAATTAGGACATTCTTTTTTAAACGGAGGGAGTGTAATTTTACTGATCAGTAAATTAGAGATGATAAAAGTAGCTTATGAAATTATAATTTATCGAAATTTGAATTAATTATTGACCCACTTATTATTTATTAGTTCATGCTAATTCATCAAATTTGTACGATGTCTAAATAAATTGATCTACGAAAAAATTTGTCAGAATATATTTTTTTTATTTGATATGTTATATTAACAATATATAAAGAAAAAAATTATTAGCTACTTAAAAAATTATAAAAGAACAAATAAATTGATGAAAACTTAGTAATAGTTGGACTAGTTGGATTTTGACTCACTTTTTAGTCCATTTCAGCTTAAATAACTTTTTAAAAAGTCAATAACTCACATATTTATTAACTCAATTCATTCTAATCCACTAAATTCAACCCAACCGGCGTTTGACACCTATATTGATCACTTTGCATTTTCAAGTCTTAGTGAAAATAACAAACCAAAAAATAACACCCATTTCGAAATGTGACTTGTTTTTTTCTGTTACAGTTTTATGTAGAAAGACGGGCCATGAATAGTAAGAAAAATTAAAGTTTTGGAGAAATAATTTGAATTCCTACCCCTAAAACATTGTAAATTAAACATAGCGTACTAATATCATAATACGCCCTTTTTGGTGGATAAAATAATAGCCTTAATAAATCATTCACAAAGAGAACCTTCCATAATTTATAAATACAAAATTATTCATAATAGAATAAGACAATAGAACTTCAAATAACAATTAAACCACAGTCCACATGTCCCACACCAAAGTCAAAATCCAAAGCGCCGTGCTAACGCGGTTAGGACACTATAGTCATATAACAAATATTTCTGTATTTAAATACTCCTATCTCACACCACATTTTTCATCATCAATAATTAATCTTCCAATTTAATTAAGTTTTCAAAAAATGTCTCCACCTCAATCTCCAAATTCCTCCATGACTGAATCTAGAGATCAAGTTCGCCCTCTAGCACCTGCATCCCACCGTATATACGTAAATTCCACGTCCATATCTAGTATGGACTTAGCAAAAAAACAACGTCGTAGAAGGTGCATCAAATGTTGTAGTTGTTGTGTTATCACAACAATAATTCTAGTTGTGATCATCATAATTCTTGCATTCACCGTATTCAAGGTGAAAAAACCTACTATAAGAATGAACTCCAATTAAATTCGACGGGTTGAGTACTTATCTCACTAGTAGTTCCAATCTACAAACCAATGTGAACATAACGGTCTCTGCAGATATCTCTATCAAAAATCCTAATGCGGTCTCGTTCAAATTTAACCGTGCAACCACTAGCTTGATCTACCATGACGTAGAAGTCTTAACGCCATCGGCTAATTCTAGGGCTCGGAGGATGTTCAGGATGATTGTGAATGTCACAGTTTTGGCTGACAAATTATCAGGCATTCCTAGGCTAGCAAGTGATTTAATGGCAGGGGAATTGCCTATGAGAATGTCCACAAGTATTAATGGAAGAGTCAAGATATTGAGTATTAAGAAGAGTGTTGGTATACAAATGAATTGTAGTATGGTAGTTGTTTTACAAACGCAAGATGATAAGGATATGGATTGCAAAAGGAAAATTTCTCTCTAGCTTCGATTGTGTTACTAATCTTTTGGAATTTAAAAGGAGTGATTTTGATTTGATATATATATATTGTGTGTAGGGTATGTTAAAGTAAGGAATATTCGAGTTGGAAGTTACTCTGAATCGAATTCGTGACATGACAATTAGAATTATATATGGTACTCCATATTTAGTTGATATTATTTGTGGTATGAAAGACTTGTATGGCATAGTTCAATAGTTCTTTAATTTGTTTGAAAGTAATTTGTGTTTAGTGTATAGTGTGGAAGATTATGTTTGGTTTACTAAGAGTATAGTGTGGAAGATAATGTAAGGAAAAGGTTATTTTTGGTTTACTTTGTACTAGGATTAATTAATCAATTTCGTTTCATTTAGAGAATTACCAAACGGCTTCCATTGTTGTTAACGAATTTCATTAACGGGTTTTACGTAGCGCGAATCTAAATTAGTTTGAACTTACGAATTTCATTAACGGGTTTTACATAGCGCAAATCTAAATTAGTTTGAGCTTCAATAAAAAAAACATTCACTAGCTGAAAAATAAAAAATAAAAAATGTATTCATAATTTGATAAAAAGACATTCAAAGAAACAAATGGAATGCTTTGATTTTTTTTATTTTCTTTTCACATTGTTAATCACAAAGGGTCGTTTGGTAGAAAAAAATAACGCAAGGATTAGTAATGCATAGATTAGTAGTGATGAGATTAATAATGCAAGGTATATTTTTTATCAAGTGTTTGGTTCATTGCTTTTGACCTCATCTTATGTTTGGATTAAAACTCTATAAAAAACTTATTTCCAATTATACCCTTGCATTATTATGGAATTTTCTATTTTATGTAATCGATCAAGGTAGATAATTGCTGAGACAATATTATTTTTTTATAACCTTCTAACTAACTAGGAGAAACAATTTTGTTGTCATGTTTGCTATTTTCTCACTTGAATTATTTGAGGGTAAACAATTATTATCTTAATAAATTAATCACTTAAAAAAGTTAATTTTCAATTTAGAATAGATAGACCATCTACTTTAAAATCGAAAAGACGGTAAACAATAGTAAAATCGGATAAAGCATCTACATTTACACATAAAAATTACAAGTTGTTGTTTTACTATGTATGCAATTTATAAATTTTTCAAAATACAAATAATTAGAAACCACATATAAATCAACAAATAATATATTGAATTAAGATCACAAACGTCATGTGGTGATATATTTGCCTTTTCAATTAGTAAATGTTAAAGAACTCACATTTTAAATATTGTATTGATATGTATTGTATTTATTTACTAAAAAAAAACTCTCTTTAAATAATAAAATTTGTAAGCTAATTTATTTAAATAAATTTTCTAGTAAAAATATAAAACATAAAATCAAGAAATTAAATAAAATGATTTGAGGGATATTTTTGTCATTACATAGATAATCCCATGCATGGTATTAAATCTAATGTATTACTAATACCACCAAATGGAAGGTATTGGTAATACATCCTATAATACCATGTAGGTGTATAACTAAGGAAAAACTACATAACCACTCATACATCACTACCATATATACTATATTTACCTCTAGCTTAAAATAATTACACATATTACCACTTTTAATATTTATACCATATATTTTAAAAGATTTATTAAGATACACAAATCCCTTAAATATGGTATTGAATAATTATCTTAAATTTAAACTTCTTAATTAATGCTCATTAACAAGTTAAATTTTTTCTACTCTCATCTGCCACCGGTCGTTCCCCACCCCATGTCCAGCAGCCCACTTTCTTTCTTCTTCTTCTCCCTCTTTAATTTATTTCTTCATTCTCTCAATATATGTTTGCATGTTCAAATCAGTATTTTACATATAGGTTTGTTTTTATTATTTAATTATTCTGATGTATCTTTATAACATCTCGCAATTTGAAAGAATTAGGAAGAAGCTAAGAACTAGAAATAGTCATTTTTGGAAATAATGAAAAATCTGGAAATTTGTTTAAGTTAGGAAAAGTGAGTTTTTGGTCAACTTCAAACGGCCATAACTCCTAGATAAGAATTAGTTAGGTGTACTTACAGATATGGTTGGAAAGCTCTTGGAATAATCTTTCCAACGCCGCTGAGTTTGCGCGATTCCAAGTTTGTATGAGTGAGTTATGCTCTTTGGAAGTTGGGCTATTCAAATAAGGAAATGTCCAATCCAAATTTTTGAAGGGTATTTCAGTCCTTTCGTTATCCAATTAATTAAATTTGTTTTAGTGAATTAATTAAGGGTCTAAACTGAACTTGGTCAGGTTTACGCTTTTGGAAAAGAGTTAGGGTTTTAGAGAAGAGGAAAGAAGAGGAGAAAAGAGAAAGGGAAGCAAGGAAATCGTCAAGTTCGTCGAGTTTAGCTTGTCGATTTCGTCGAGGGTGATCCCTACAAGGTATGTGAGTCTTTCATAGCGTTGGGTTCATTCACCCACGCGCCAAACATGTTTAGTTCAGCAAAATTCGTCCTAAAAGAGTTTGAACGTTGATGTTTTTGACATGTATTCTTGAATTTGAATGTCGTTCTTGAATTGGATTGAATTGAGGAGTTTCTGAGATCGTTACGTTGAGTTTTAGAGTTGTTTTGAGTTAGGTTCTTAGGTACACATGCTAGGTATCAGAATCTAAAATGAAATTGAGAACAATAGTCGAGTTTAGGTGAATTGAGGCTGGAAAACGAAAAAGGAAAAAGTCGGACAAGGAACAGGTTCTAGGTCCGCGTCGCGGACCTATTCCTTCAGGGTGAAAATTTTCTCTCCGCGTCGCGGAGAGGATGCGGACTCCTCTGTCTCAAATTTAATTTCGCGACCATTTATTTAGAAACACCTCCGCGTCACGGACTTGTTCTAAGACAGTGATTTCGTGACTTTTCTCATGTTTAGCTATTTAAACTCATTCCTAAACATCATGAGATCCTTCCACTCACAAATCAAAATCCTTGAATCCATAATTCAATTCAAGGATGAGTTAAGAGTCCAGTCAAGAGCAGTTAATATCAAAGTCAAGAGAAGTTCTCAGAGTTTTCCAAAAGTCTTTTACAAACATTTTAACCTTGTTTTAAGACTTAAATTTTGAGTTCAGTAAAGAGTAAAGTTGAAGTTCATTTCTTCAAAAGTATATGGGGACTAAGTATTTCCAAGGAGATTTAAAAAATTTTCACATTTAAATAAGAGCGGAAACTGAGATTTCCAAAGAGCCTTCGAGCTAGTTTTCAGAAAAGAGTAATCGTTTTCTAAATAAAGCAAGAGAGGAAACTTTGATTTCCAAGATAGCCTTTGAGCTAAGTTTTTTAGCACTAATCTCAAATCACAAAACGAAGTATGTTTTTAAACATAAAGAGTTAGTATCATATTTTGGGAGTAGTATTGAGCACCGATATGGGGGAACGTTCAGAGAACCCACGGCCCCCATAAACCATGTAGCCATCATGGGTAGAAAAGGGTCATACTTTTTAGATGAATCTTTTTCGCATAGACTAGTGGATCCACTAAGTTAAGTAGTTCTATATGACGGCAAAGTATAGGACAGTCTGGCAGCGTGATGGTAAAAACGTTGTATCATCACTTAGGCTCATAGTGATGGTTGTCGATTAGAGAAACTCCCACAACAGTAATTACATGATTCCTTAAGGGGTTCTGCTTAGTATGAATAGAGGTATGGGACTTCATTCATGCATTGCACAAGTAGACTTTGAGAGGGAGCATGATATGTCTTTTATGATATTATGATTATGAGTTGATATCATGTTTTAAACAGTTTTCCTTTTTCTTTATATTGCACTTGTTTTAAACTGTTTTATATTGAAATGAGTTCAGTTAAGTATTCATGAGTTAGAAGAGCCAAGGTAAGTGTTTCTTTCAGAATCTTTTCAAGCCTATGTTATGTTTAGCATTCCAACTTGCATACTCATACATTCAATGTACTGATGTCAGTTGGCCTACATCGTCTTATGATGCAGACACAGGTAACCAGGATCAACATTCAGCGCCCCGTTGATCCAGCTTGAGCATTCAAAGTCTGTTGGTGAGCCTCCTTGCATTCTGGAGGACTCTTTTATTTGCTTTCTAGTCTTTCAGATGTTAGGATGATCGGGGGTCCTGTCCCGACATCCCTCTTTGTTTTAGAGGCTTCATAGACAATTAGTAGTCAGATGTCTTTACATTATCATTTCATATGTTGAACTTGATTTGCCATTTTGGCCAAGTTGAATATCGACTATTAAACCTTCTGAGTTATTTCACTAAAATTATTTGAGTAAGTTCACTTTGATCATAGTAAGCATGTTTAGAGTCTTCCGCTGAGTCAATAAGCCAGGCCAAGGATTTGCTTGAGGCCAACAATGGGCTTCGAGTGCCGGCCACGTCCAGGGTGTAGGCTCGGGGCGTGACAAACTTGATATGTATCTGAGTTAAAATTCATAATGTTCTTATGTTCTTAAGTCAGATACATAAATGTGTTGAACATAAAAAGTTTTACAAATTAGGTTTGTTAAAATTCATAACGTTCTTATGTTCTTAAGTCAGATACGTAAATGTATCACACCAATAATTCAATATTACTTGTTCCCGTCCATTTTACTTGTTATTTTTATTAAAAGTAACAACTCAAATATACTTATTTTAGACTAGTTAAAAGTAATCATTTTAACACATTTATGTTCAATTTAAAAAAGTTTTACAAATTAGTTCAATTTAAGAGTTCATGTATTTGACTTAAGATTATATGTATCTGTGAGAAAAGTTTGAGATGCTAAGTAGGGAAGAATTTTGAAAAATTTTACTCTTTTTTTGGATTAATGATAAACAGATACTCTACCATCGTGATTTTTCCTAAATTTGTGCGTTTTAGTTACATTTCATATTTAGATACACATAATTATATGTATATGCTTATTATGTATCCGGAATACATATTTTTGAATATAATGTATGAAACTAATACTTGATACATCAAATTAATACTAGATACATATAAAAGATACATGAAATTAAAATTATATCATCTACATAGATACATGAAATTAAAACTAGATACATATAACAAAGACATTAAATAAATCTAGATGCTTCTATGATACATATGGATGTACATGTATGATGTTCATGTATCTAATTAGTTGGTTGGATACATCATATATTGATATTTGATAATAGATACATCAAATTAATGGATTTATTATTTTAAGAGTAATAAAATGAAATTAATTAAATTAAATGACTAATATATACATGTTTTTTTTTATCTTTTATTAATAATATTAATGAATTTAGTATTTCAAAGAATAATAAAATAAATTAATTAAACATACCTTGATTTCCGCCTTATATTAAGGAATTTGATTAATTTAAATTTTCAAAAATAATTGTCCATGTATTCTGAAAATCCTTAATTATTTCTATAATTAAGGAAATCAGTTACAACCAATTAATTTAAACAAATAAAATATGTATCTCAGTTTTAAAATTCGACAGATATATGTATCTCACGGATTCCAACTAGTGTATCTTAAGCATGAAATATGGTAGAGGAAGTAATATTTGAAACTATTGAAAATCTTAATAATTAAGACCTAAACTAGTGGGATTTATGTACTTTGCCCTATAACTATATATATAAATATGGATTAGTTATACTTAGGCCCAAAAATTATACCAAACATAGTGCTAAATAATACCATACACTAGGGGTGTACAAAATCGAACCGAAAACCGAATCAAACCGCAAACCGAGTCAACCCGGAAAAAAAATCCGACTAGTGGTTTGGTTTGACTTGGCTTGGTTTTTGGTTTGATTTTAACTAAAAAACACCAACCCGAGACCAAACCAACCCGACATTATATATATAATTTTAAAATTTTATTTTATACATAAAAATATTTACTTTGATATAATTTTTAAATATTTCATATACTTTTAGTTTTTATCTTTTAATATATTATTTCAAGTTTGAAACTTAGAATTATGAATGGGCCAATAAAAATTATATCCACAGATGTTGGTAATTATAATAAAGCTTAAATCAAAATCAAATTAATACTAATGCAAAAAGAAAATCAATTCAACACTAAGAATGACAATAATATTGAATATTTGTTCTTTAGTTTTACATTGGTTTAGACAATTAAAATACA
>JAJOOR010028227.1:0-13915 GCA_036250505.1 Solanum acaule | reverse complement strand
ATCTGTTGGTTCTTTGCCACAATTAAAAACTTCAATACCATTCTCAATGTTCTAAAAAAAAAAAAAAAAAAAAAAAAAAACCACCTGTGTTGACACATCATTGTTTTTCTTAGCCTGAGGTTTCTTTAGCTAAACTCTCTTAGCCATATTATTTTTATCTTGTACATTTCCTCTGTTTGGTCCCTTTGCATATTGTCCCTGCGCTTTGTAGTTCCTCATACCTGTTTCTAAGCTTTGAATTAGAATTGGTGCCATATATGGAGGCACTCATAACAGAACACAGGGCTCCATTTACAGGTGATTGCCTCTATTTATAATTGATTCTCTGCTCAAACATTTTTCCATCTAGTCCTACTATCTTAATCTTTTCAGGAAGGGCTTGTGTTACATTCATCTCGATTAGGACCCAGGCATATGATATCCTCTTAAATATTGAAGTGCAATTATCTGTAAACATAGGGTTTCACAATCTACTATTGATCCTCCTAAGTGTTTCCACTACCAAAAATTGAGTGGGATATCAGGTTACTTTACCCACGATGAGATAGTCTTCAACATCTCTTCCAAGGATTTACAATGATGGGTTTGATATTGATTAGGTGTGTCCCTAATAGCAATACCTTATCTATATTTCTAGCATTATGAAATTTCATCACGAAGTACCTAACATTATGGAAGAACATCTTTGATTTTGTGGTAACACAATGTTCAGTATCAAGGATAAAGTATTGAAACTTTTTATTGATATATAAGTTTGATAAAAAGTTCTATAAACTAGTGTATTTATATGACTACACATTTAGTATTCACCTATGTAAATGTGAGTGTAAGCCACTTAAAGGAGAATTTTTTAAGGCCAATTCTCCACGCACTTACTAACTAAGAAGTGTTCCCGGAAGAAACGAACAAGATAATGAGAACCAAAAATATTTGAAGGGTTAACTATGTGACTTATGTTGTCTAAGTATACACCAAAACTAGACGGTTCAAAATATCAAATCTACTGATTGACCGAGTATATTCGGTATATGTTCACTAAGAGAAACCTACTTATCTAGATGCAATTAATCCTTACTTATGAATCACATAATTTTTCCATGCATATATTTTAACAATACCCATTACCCATTAATGTGACGGCTTGTTGGGTTTCAGTAAGGGCGTGAATTGGGAAATGTGGGAAAACTAAGTGAAGAGAAAATGAAAACTCAATTCTCCCTCATTGGTTAGAATAGATGAAAAGTTTTGTCCTTATATTTGAAAATACTTTCTTTAGCTCTTAAAGGGTTAAGACAAGAGTGCCCCATCACGTCTTCGTCATCGTCGCTCGTTCGACTCGGTTTCGACTTTGGCTACGCCAATTGATGTGATTTACTCATAATTTTTTAGACAAAATTTTTGTTTATTAGTTTTATTAATTAATTTTTTTCCTAATATTAATTCACCAAATTATTAATTAACTAGTTAATTTACGAAACGAAATTAATTTAAAATTTATGAAATTATTTTGGAAATGACCTATTCCTTCCGAACATACATTTTCTCCAAACAAACGTCATACCTATTCGGAACAAATGAGTCTGAACATGTGAGTTTGCACCTATTCAACACAAATCACTATCTATAAATAGTAAGGCGTTTCCTTAGTTTTTGCATTGATTTATTTTCTTCTGCATATATTTTCTTATAAACAAAGTTGAGTCTTTGTGTGATTTCATTGCTGACTTTTGAGTCTGTTGAAGTTTGAGGTGTCGCTACTTTCTTAACAAGTATATCTCTTTTATTCTGGGAGGAAATAATTCACAGCATCTGATACAGTGAATGGATTAAATTTCTTAAGGACACATATGAATGTTGTGGCCTCAGATATTTCTTCTTTTCATCTTAAAAGTATTTTTGATTTACTATTCTGAACACAATAGATAAAAATGTATAAATTCAGGCCTTTAGACTTTTGGGGAACAACTAACTGATCTTATGGCTCACTATATGGGTGTTTCACCATTATCATATCTTTCTCCCCATCCTAGATCGAGGCCTTTAGACTTTTAAGACACAACCAACTGATCTTATGGCTCACTATATGGGTGTTTCACAATTATCATATCTTTCTCCCCATCCTATATGTAGGACTGTTATGCGTTTGGAGGAGAAAAATATGTTTTTTTATATATTTATCAAGATGTGTCCTACTCGTTTCAGTAGAGATTCAGACTAGAGTTCTTTTGAGTTCTAGGTTAACTGTGATGAGAGGTTGCATAACCTCGGTTGGTGGAGCAACACGAGGTGGATGGCCTATATTGATTCTATACTAGGTGGTTCACCTTACTTGAATTGGTCTCAATTTTTAGAGGCACTCTTAGAGAAACTTATTCTTGTAGCCTAAAAGAGTGAAAGAGGGACCAATTTGAGGGGCTTCAACATGAGGGCATGATGATTATCAAGTATAAGGTGAGATTTCATGCCTAATCTCATCATGCACTAATGATACTTTCGAAGGAGGTAGAGAAGATTTAGAGATTAGTTAGGTTTGATAACTCTAATTCATATGGCTACCACTCAATTAGTTTTTTCTATTTCAATAGGTGATACATCATGATACAGAGAGTGAGATGATTCGTAGGCAGGCATATGGAGGCAACAAGAAGAGAGTTTGTAGGTCTTACAATTTTAGTGGTATTTCATCCAGAGTTAGAAGTTTCTTGGCTAGAGGTTATTCTTCTCAGTACAGTCGACCAATACATGCAACAGTTCACTCAGGACAAGTTTCTTGAGACTTTTATGTTAGATATGGCAAGCGAGGACCACAAACATGATCTGCCGACTAATTATCCAAGATATACATAATAGAGCTAGCATAATACCTAGGCTAACAAGATATATGCATAGTCCTAATTTCTATCCTTAGAATAATATAATAATATACAAGTGTGAGGAATATTTAGAAGTAGTGGGGCTCTGAGACTGGAACATTTCCATATCCAGAGTTCCAAATTGTACACAATGACACATCTGGTAATAAGATTTACAATTACCAAAAGAAAATATTTGTGTTTAGATTGGGGAAATGTAGTTTAAGTCCCTAAGGTAAATTAGATGTAATTTCTTTATTTGAGAATCAATTAATGATCAAATTTAGCTGATATTTGGCGCATGAACTTTTCACACGATGGCTAATCTAATTCTGAAATCAATTTTCAATTTTTGAAATTGGGGGATCAGGTTTGTCTTTGTGAGTAAGTTTTTGACTAGAATTTATATATAAATATGGGTGTCTCAAGCCTCCAGAAGGAGTTTCATGGTTAAATTCGACAAAAAGTTCATCTTGAACTCCAAACACCTCCACCGGATTTCACATCTACAAAAAGGAAAGACTAAGGTCAACAATAGTTGGGAGTGGATAAAAAATAAGGTTGATTTACCTTTTCAATCTGATATATCTCCTCCTTTTCCATGGATGAAGTATGTTAATGACTCGAAGATGAAGCACGAGCAAATAAAGGGTGAAGGGAGCCAGAAACATGGAAGCGGCGTAGTATAAGAGAGTGAGAAATGGAGAGCTTTCCTTAGAAAACCCTATTTAGGGAATGGAAAGTTTCTGGTCATCAAGACCATGACCGAGTTGTCCTTTTATTTCCTTATTTGGGCTATTTGACATTTGTTCTAAATTGGGCTATTATTTGGCCTTATGAGAAATAAATGGACCATTGGTCCATAAAAAAAAATTTAAAATACAAATATGGGTGTTGATAGACTCATATATTCATATAGAGTATATTTTTAATAAAATAGGAGAGTTCGAAGGCTATTAAAAAAGGAAAGTAATTTTTTAAGAGTTTATGGCACGTATTCTCAACTTTCAAGGTAGATTATGATACTCTCTTAGACTTTGCTCGAGAGATAGTTTATTAGTTTATTCGGTGTTGAAATAAATGAATTATTGATGTGCATTCTGAGTAAGGACATAGCTAGTAGATGTTATGTGACTTGAATTGTTTATGTTTTGTTGCATCATTCTTATTCGTGCGTTATACCATATCCTGATGGGTTACTGGGCTCAGTAAACTATTTTGATAGAGATATAATTGGTTATGTAGCAGATGAGCATGCTTTATTATTGTGATCAATAATACATATTCAGTTGTCATGAATCACGAAAATGGTAGGATAGATATAATATAGTAATGAAGTCCAATGAAAAATGGTTCCTGAAAATTAAATTGTTATTATATGATGTCGAGGTTGATTTCCAACAAGTTGAATCATGCATGCTTGAGGGAATTTTTTTTGGATGGGTATATGGACCTATAAGTCCCCTATTGAGTCATTTGCTCCGATCCCAACATGTATAGGATCATATATATGACCACTTCATTACATCTCACCTTATTTTTACTTGATTTTCACATATGTTGTTTATTGGGTGATGTAATTTGTTGTGTTTCACCATCTCTCATTTAGTGTTTAGAAGTTGAAGACTTATATAGGTATACCCCTGAACACTTTGATCTATTCAAGAGTTGTGCTTATCACTCGCACATTCAAGGACATGACACTGAAGATTGTCCTGCCTTAAAATTCAAGATTCAAAGCATAATTGAAAGTGGAAAGATAAAACTACAGATAGGTCCTTCAACCAGCAATGGCAATATCGCAAACACAAGCACAATTGTTGTTAAGGGTGATCCATTGAAATTGGCATCAAAGCATTTGAAAAGAAAGCATGCAATCAGTCAAGAAGACTAGTAAGGACATTATTTTTGAAGTTTGAGGTATCATTCTCCTTTATCCCTTGTTGAGGAGTATCTACTCTTTTGTAATTCTTTCTATACTTTTGTTATGAGTTGTGTGACCTGATTCCTGCTATTAGCAGGATACGTAGGCGCCTATTTTGGGTTCGGTCTCAATATAATAAAAATTCTATTCTCCCCCAAAAGCAAAGACTGGGACAGCTTTGCAGATGACCTATAATTATTTGAAAGAGGTAGAAGTTGAGATCACAAGCCATATTCTTCATCAAATTACTTCAATGCAGATTCAAAGTCAAAGCTTCATGGTTCAATGCAATGCAACCACTTTCTTTTATACTAACATATTTTCTTTGAGTAATACATAGGCTGATTTTTAAGTTATCCTCGAACGATAACACCACAAAGCTCAACATCAAGTCAGAATTTGCAAGATTCAGATGGTGTAACATCAACAAGAATCAAATTTGAAATTTATAATTTTTCTTTGAGCGAAAATTTTTATAAGCACCATATTTTCATCGAAGTTGGAGCTCCTAAGTTATGGGGTTCATATGCACTATTGCGAAGTACTGCACTATTAATGTCTGCTATGCAAAAAGCACTGCATCTTAAATATTCAATACTGCAAAGGCACTGCAACAAGCTCTTCATAATGGCTTCTGAATGCTCGCTACCACAAAGAAATCGCACCAAGCTCATTCCATTGCATCAAAATTCATATTTGTAAGTTCACACCATATATTGGGTTAGTCCACCCTAAAATAGGACATATTGGGTTCTTTCACCCTCAAATAAGATACATCGGGTTGCTCCACCCTCTAATAGGATATGCTAGATTCGTCCACCCTAAAATGGGACATTGGGTTCTTCCACCCTCAAATAGGATGCATTAGGTTTTTCCACCATCTAATAGGATATATCGGGTTCTTCCATCCTAAAATAGGTATATTGGGTTCGTCCACCCTAAAATAGGACACATTGGGTTCATCCGCCCTAAAATAGGATATTTTGGGTTCGTTCACCCTAAAATAGAACAATTGGGTTCTTCCACCCTCAAATATGATATATTGAGTTCGTCCACCTTGAAATAGAACACATTGGGTCCATCCACCCTTAAATTGGACACATTGGGTTTGTTCACCCTAAAATATGACACATTGGGTCCTTTTATCCTAAAATATGATGCATTGGGTTCTTCACCCTAAAATAGAAGATATCGGGTTAATACACCCTCAAATAGGACATGTTGGGTTAGTTTTGATCTTCAGATTCAAACCTTCTTTTTGTATTTGGGTTTTGAGATGATTGACCCATTTCTCTAAATAATTGATGTGGGTATTGTTGTTTCTGAAGAGTGATTGTGAATACTTGATTGTTATAGATTGTGTGGCTTTGGAAGTGAGTCAGAAAGGGAAAACTCAAGCTTCAGATTGATTAGTTGATTTCTTTAAGGCAAGTGATCTCTTAAACTATGTAATTGGGTTGAATCATTTACTTCTCTTCATTGTCTATGTGTTGGGGAGTAATTGAGAATGAGGTGAAGGGTTATGTGCTCCACTTGATTAATGCTAACCAACAAAAAGGGGGAAAAGTGAAAAGGTTTCTTGATGATAATGATAAATTGTGAATTGCCTTGTTGTGACTTTTATTTGATTGATAGGTGAATTACTTGAATTTCTGAAAATGGACTTGAATTGTATGAATTATTGTCTCTCCGTGTGGTGTGATATTGTTTGTGTGCATTGATTGTTGAACATTGTGATGAGACACTATATAAATGTCGAAGGGAATGATTTCGAGAAGTGATATTTTATGATAAAAGCCGAAGGGAAATAATTTCGGCTAGTGAAAGGAAAATGATTCTGGCAAGTGATATTTTGTGAGAAAAGCTGAAGGCAAATGGTTCCGGCTAGACATATAAATGCTGAAGGAAATGATTCTTGCAAGTGATATTTTGTGATAAAAGCCGAAGGGAAATGGTTCAGACTAGTGATATAAATACCGAAAGGAAATGGTTCCAGCAGGTGATATTTTGTGATAAAGTCAAAGGAAAATGGTTTTGGCTAGTCATATAAATGTCAAAGGAAAATGGTTCCAGCAACTGATTTAATGTGAAAGCCGAAGGAAAATGGTTCCGATTAGTGACATTGTGCCGAAAGGAAATGATTCCAGCAAATGTTGTTGTGATCAATCTACCTGATGCATATATTTGAATTATTTGATGCATGTGATTGAACTAATTAATGTGTTTGATTGGTTTATTTGGTATGTGAGTTGAACATGTTGATATTTGTGATTGAAATGCTCATTACTTGAGAGTAAGTAAATTGATATGTGTTGACTGTTGAGATGTGACTATTGGTCTATAACCATTGAGCCTTATGACTTGCGTATTGTAAAACTGTTAGATTGGATTGAAATTTCCTTAAGAGTGTTCAAGCTTGGTTTCAAGGTATGTGATGGTTTGATTCCCCGTCTGTGTTATATATGCCTGCTAATTGCTCTAACATTTTGGGAGGAAAAATGTGTGTTCATTTGAGATACTCTCATTGCAACATAGTCTCTGTCCATCACTAGACATGAAATTTGCATCTTATTTTCAGTCATCTGTTGTGAACCAAGCTGACTCCGTAAGGGCCTATGGGCTATTAGAGCTTTTATTTGGGATCCAGGCCCAATAACCATTTGTTAAAAAAGGACTAGGAGTTAGAAGAACGGTTATGCAAATTATGTAGAAGCTTTGGCTTTCCGTTATCTCTCATCTCCTTTCTCTATTCTAGTATCTCATCCCCTTCTAGTTACCTTCTTCTATGTTAATCTATTCGTAATTAGTGTGTTATTACTTTGTTGTGTGTATTATACGTTGTAACTTGTATTTAGTGATAACAATATATATCAGTGTTTCTATTGGAAATCGAGTTTGTTTCATTGGTGCTTTCATCCAGAGGTCTTCAATGGAGGACCAAATAGTTCGAACAATTAAAGATTCAATTAAGGTCATGAAGGATACTTGGTCGAAGGATCTCGCGGAAATTCGTTCAATGTTACACGAGTTGGTTGGAAACCTTCCAACGAGTAAATCTAGCACACTAGAATTTCAACAATTCTGTGGCGAGAATTCAGAGTTTTGGATTTCCCAGGCTGAATAGTACTTTGACCTCTATGAAATTGCAGAAAACCACAAGTTATCTCTCATCTCGTCTTATCTTGACAGAGCAGCGTTGACGTGGTACCAATGGCTTTTCCAGAACAAACAATTGGTAGATTGGGAACACTTCGCTACGAAAGTGTTAATTCGCTTCCGCAAACGACATCTCAAATCGCAGGTTGGTCGTTTGGCCAATCTATGGCAAGTGCCCACTGTGACTAAGTACCCAAGTCCTTTTGAGGCTATTTCGCTAGGTTTCAGTGAGCCAGATATACTTTCATCATGTCTTGCATATGTGCATCCACAAAGGAGCGATATATCCAATTCGTTGTTGTCTCAGAACTTTGATGAGAAATCTGAATATCCAACCAAAATTGATGCGCACAAGATGTTCGACAAAATGTTAAATAACTGCCCCAATGTATTCACCTTGGCGCCATTAGATGATCAAATTGAAATGTCTGATGAAGATGATATAGATCTTGATATCAGCGAAATCCAACAGTTTCATGGAAGTCCCCAAAGAGATATGTCTGAGAGGTATGTTACGACAATTTCTTTGGATTCTGGCTCTCCGAAACAACAAATTGAATTTGTGTCCTTTGAAGACATGTATCTTCTTGATTTTTTGTCGGAGCATGAGACTAAGTCATTACTTTTGTTGGGATCTATTGACACGTTTTGCTTCATCGCGTATGTTAATTATATGACTCAAGTGTGGGATCCAGGACGACGATGGTGTATGCATTTTTCCATTTTGCTTTCTAATCTTCCAGGGACAGTTATTGTTTCTTTGCAATTTAATTACAATTACACCCACTTGAAAATGAACACTCGGAATAAGGATTGGGAGAAGAACTCCAGGGGACTGTTTGCTTTTCCTTCTCAATGCATGAATTTGAAATTTGATGCAAGTTTGGAGAGTAGAAAATGACACATCTTACACTAAGTCTTGCTAGCTTCGTACAATCATTGCGGTCATTAACTGATTTTCCTACTTCTCTGGCTGAAGATGGTTCCTCACCAATGATGCATAATTATTGGACTTGCTATTTTACCAGACCATTAACTGACTTTTTTACTGATTCATTAATCAGTTCTCCATATCATGAAGTTGAAAAATTTCACAGAGAAGGAATTGCACTAGTTTATCCCTGTGTCATAGCTAGACAAACAGAGAAAATTTCTAGAGGTCAAATTGCTTTGGAAATGATTTTAGTCTTTGATCCTGAAGGAGGTACTTTTGATGTACCAATTCTTGAAGACATGGATGGTGTCCTTTTGAAAATCTCTAAAGCAATAACTAATCTATCTATATGCAACATGCCTCTCTCTACCGTCAAACATGATCTTCATCAATTGACATTAAAAGTGCTCATCAATTTGATATCATTTCTATTGTATTGGGATTTTTCCATGGCTAACCCTTTGGATGGACAAAATAGAGAGATGTACAACACAATTGCACAAGCACAGAGATTGAAGTGCGACGTGAAGTTTGCAATTTTAAGAGCTATGTATGCATATGTTCACACAAAGTGGCTAGCTGCGGTTGAATTGGTGAGATTAGTTTCAATTGCTACTGCTGCTTTAACTAACAGTGGCCTTAGAAGCATTGAAGAGCAACCGGTGGAACATGAAGGCCCGACCACTGATGTGATTACAGGAGGTGTGGCTTGTGTTATTCATCTTGGTAATTTAGAATCTGCAAAGGGCACTAGAGTTGATTTATCAGTACTTAAGGTTAGCAACTCTTGGTTTCACTCTAACACAAAAGCAGTAGCTCTCGACTCACCTTCAAGCCTGGACAGATTTGCTATTGTAATGTCACAGTGGCTCCACTCGAACCTTGAGGACAAGGTTCATTTTGAGGGCGGGAGTATTGTTGTGAACCAAGCTGACTCCATAAGGGCCTATTGGCTATTAGAGGCTTTTATTTGGGATCCAGGCCCAATAACCATTTGTTAAAAAAGGATTAGGAGTTAGAAGAACGGTTATGCAAATTATGTAGAAGCTTTGGCTTTCCGTTATCTCTCATCTCCTTTCTCTGTTCTAGTATCTCATCCCCTTCTAGCTACCTTCTTCTATGTTAATCTATTCGTAATTAGTGTGTTATTACTTTGTTGTGTGTATTATACGTTGTAACTTGTATTTAGTGATAACAATATATATCAGTGTTTGTATTGGAAATCGGGTTTGTTTCAGTAGAAAACATTTGTTCTTTGAGATATTCAATTAAAAAAAAAGAGTAAAGGTTTATGATGAACAATTGAACATAATATTTGAATATGAGATTTGAGATAAGTTTTCTACGAGCACTAGGTAGGTCGATCAATCGTCACAAACACAAATTAAATGCTGGAGTATTTTCAATTATCAAAATCGAACTTTAAAAATATTGAATCGCACACCTAACGATACATTAAACCACTAACATAATTTCTAACAAAACCAAATCAAATCTCTATAATTCTTTTCTTTTTCCGATCATCATAACTTTAAATTCCTCAAAATCAATCATACCGTCGCCGTCACAATCAACGCCGCCGATCATTTTCCGGCACTCATCCAGTGAACATTCTTCCCCAATACTCTTCATCACTTTCTGCAACTCTTCAGCAGAGATCGATCCATTTTTATCCACATCAAATACAGAGAAAGCATCCTTCAAATTCTCCATAACTTCATCGGAATCAATGTTCTTCGTGTTAAGCTCGATGAATTCACGAAAATCGATGAATCCATCTCCGTCCCCATCGACTTCGTTAATCATTTCAATCGATTCTTCCTCTGTTACAGCGGTTCCTAAACTGGCCATGATGAAACCCAGTTCCGAAAACGAGATTTTTCCGTCGCCGTTGATGTCGAATTTGTTGAATACCTGTTGTAGCTCCTCTTCTACCATGACCGGAGAGTTCACCGGCGGCGTATTCGCCGGCGTTGGGTCATTTTTTTTCTTTCGATTGAAAAGAGATTTAATTAATCCCATTTTACTAATTGTGAATTAATTGTCGAAAAATAGTAAATTAGGGAAGATTTATGAGGATTATAAAGAGATTAATTTGAAAAATTATTTTGGATTTTTGTTTAAAACGGAGAGAGGCTGCGTGAGTGCACGATGAGAATCATGCCGTCCGTACCTACCGGCCATGTTCTGGACATGTGAAGACGAGATGTATATATGTGTCAGTATAAAAGTGTGAGAGATAGGGACGGATTTATAAAAGATCAAAACGTGTCACGTGACACTACTTCATCGAAAAAATATGCAATATATGTCGTGTGTTCTTCAGTATTTTATATTTTTGTTGTTTCCATTTTTCTGAACTATTTTATGATGTTTTTACTTGCATCGAGATCAATCTATCAAAAACAACTTTCTAACTTTTTAAGGTAGATGTAGGGGTAAATCTGTGTACACATTATTCTGAATTCTCTCCAAACTCCATTTGTTAGATTACATGCATTTTGTATGATATTGTGTTGAATAATTTTTCACTTTATTTCAAAAAATTTATTTGGTTATAGAAAAACTTAAATCGAAATTGAAATTGGATTCTAAATTTGAAAAAGTGTTTCAAATCTTTTCTCCATCTTTATAAACTTCAAATAATTAAAGTACTCTTCTCTCTTTTTCAAAAGTATAACTGAACACAATTTCTTTCCTGATTACCTCCGATTTAAATTTTAAATAAGATAAAAACTAAACTATTTGAATCTATGACCAAAATGTCTACTAAGCTAAACATCTCAATAATATCACTGAAATTTAGATACACAATATAATAAATGGTTTACATAATGACTTATTGGGTACAACCTACAAAATATGGATCATAACAAAATAAAAGAGTAAAAAATAATTATTAGATGGAGGTTAATTAAGAACATTAACTTAAAAAATTGAATTTTCTTTGTAGAGCACATAAAGTGAACAACTACCAAAAAAAGTAGAAAAAAAAATCCAAAACATTAGACACAAATAGAAAGCTTGGCCTACAAAATGTGCCATATAATTTCTCCATGGATCTGAATTATATAATATAAAAAAATAATATGTTCAATTCTTGTGTTATTGCATTATTCCTATTTTAGCTCATGTGATAGTTAGATTAAGCACATTTGACCTTCATTTAAGCAATGTATTTATTTTTGAACCTTTGACTAACAGAATTCAAACACATATTGCTTAATTGAATATCAAATATGCTTAGTCAAATATCACAACGATTAAAAGTATTATCTTCACTATAATATTTATCTATAGATAGATTCGTCCATAGAAATTCATTTACGCTTCAAAGCGACAAATAATTGGCATGATTTTCCACCATTGGCTTTCATCCATGTTGAAATCTCTTCACTTTTAAAAAGAGTTCTTGCACAAACTTCTTCTGCTATTTTACTCCCAAAATGATTGATGAGAAGTCCTTCTAAAACAGCTCTTAGGTTTATTATAAAAGTTTTTGCATCAATCTCATCAACAAGCTTTGATTTAGGATATGCCAACTCCATTTTCTCTATGCTAAAACATCCATTTTTCTCCACCACTTTAGTCATGTCTTGAGGAGAGGGAAAATACATTGGCAAATTGAATGAGTCTACAAGAGATTCATCTAACTTTCCCTATGTCAAAAAGAAAGAAACTTCAATTACAAATGTGGTGTGCACACAGCCTTACCCCTATAGATAAATTCTGGATTCAAGTAAAATATAGATATTACTTACCTTAGTTATCAAATTCATACAACTGAAAACGAAAAAATTCTCAATTCAAGTAAAATATAGATATTACTTACCTTATTTATCAAATTCATAAGACTAGAACCGAAAAACTTTCGATTCAAGTAAAATATAGATATTACTTAACTTATTTATCAAATTCATAAGGCTAGAGCCGAAAAAACTATCGACTCAAGTAAAATATAGATTTTACTAACCTCTCAACTCAAGTAAAATATAGATACTTCCTCCGTTCCATTTTATGTTAGGTACTTTGACTCGGCACGAAGTTTAAGAAAGGAAAGAAGACTTTTAAAATTCGTGATTTAAAATGAATGATAGAAATTCGTGTGACTATAAATCATTTCATTAAGGGTAATGTTTTAAAGTTAAATTGTTACTTAGTATAGAAATGTGTCATTCTTTTTGGACTGACTAAAAAAGAAAGTAAGTCATATAAATTGGGATAGATGCAGTATTACTTACCTCATTTACCAATTTCATAAAACTGGAACCGAAAAAACTCTCGACTCAAGTAAAATATAGATATTACTTACCTCATTTACCAAATTCATAAGATTGAAACTGAAAAAAACTCTCAAGTAAAATATAGATATTACATACCTCATTTACCAAATCCATAAGACTGGAACCGAAAAATTCCACGAGACGTGTATAACTTGAAAATGGTGAAATAAACACCATCATTCCTCCTGGGACAATCTCCTCAGCTCTTGCATTAAAGAATATTTCCATGTCCTTTTCAAATTGAGAAATATAAGCATTCACTACATCAATATTTGATGTACCATAGTGAATCAATCCCTTATTCCATGTTGGAGATTTCTCATCTAACAATTCTTTTGGAATCTTAGATAACCAATGTATGGCACAAGAAGAATGTGCAAAATGTATCGATCGCGATGGAAATAATCTACCATGAAAAGATCCTGGAACTCCAGATGCATAGTAGGATCGATCAATAGGTAGTGATCGAAAAAGAGTGTTGAAATCGTTTTCGACATGATCACTAAAAAATACTTGGAATTCAAGAATAATATTGTGGTATTTTTCCTTTACAACATCTACAACATGTTGCATTGCATGGAAAGTGTTTGGTCCAATTGAACATCCCAACTCTATAATACGAAATGTGTGTGAAGAAGATAACATGACTTCAACATCAAGTTTTCCAATAATTGCATCTCTCACCATATCCTTTGAAGCATCTATAAGTTCTTTCTACATATATATAATCATAACATTAATAAATTTTGTTAATAAATGTTTTTTT
>JAJOOR010028226.1:0-25654 GCA_036250505.1 Solanum acaule | reverse complement strand
AGTATCTTCGTGTGTGAAGAAAGTTTTTAATTCCTTATGGTTTTGGTGTCTATGCGATGAATGAATGCTAAGAGGCTTGTATTAGACCTCTTCGAGGTTGAGTACGCCGGTTACGACTAGGGGGTGCTCCCGGGTCGTGACACAGATCCTACTAATTGGGGTTGAGGTTCTAGTTCAATGTTCTCGTCTTGGGTTCTCATATGTAGTTCTCTTTAGTTATGGTTATTCTGTGTACTCGTCGGTTTTATGGGGGTCCGTTCGGGTTTTTATGTAAACTTTTGCACGAGTGTACCTTCTGGGCTTATGGGGGTCCAGTTAGGTGTAGTTAGCTTATAGATTACTTTAGTTAGTTCTTTCTACACTTGTGTGCATTCCATTGTTTACTTAAACTTCCGCTCTTGACCTATGTTTATGCTATTCCTTCTTTTCATATTGCCTTTACTCTTCAAGCTCAGTCGGCCTATGATGCCTACTGGGTACCTGTTGTTTTGGTACTTATGCTACGCTCTACATCTGTTTTCGTGATGTAGGTCCGAGCACCAGTGGCCAGTGTTGATCCAGTTTGGAGTAGTCTGATCCAGAGACGGGGGTGAGCACACAATGTTTTGTACTATTTCAGTCTCCATCTGTATATATAGACTTGTGTTTTACCTTTCGAGACAATCCAGTCTTTGTGGTCCACTTTTGGGACTTGTACTCGTTTTGTTAGTAGCTCTGTACTAGTGACTTCCAGGTTATGGGAGGGATCTTTATTTGTATATATGTTTTGGTTTTCTTTCGCCTGTTTATATTGTTATCTTAAATTTTGCCTACTCTTGTTTAGTTTTCACCCTCAGACCCATTACTTGTTGTTCCGGATTACGGGTTGGCTTACCTACTAGTGGGTTATAGTAGGTGCCATCATGACTTGAGAAATCGGGTCGTGACATTCCATGGATAATAAGACAAGTTGATAATAATGACTATTCTGTGGGATTTACTCTTAGCACCGAGAGGAAATTGAGATGGAAGCTCTCCCATTAGTATAGGCCGGGTTTCTAGAAGCAATCTCCTTATATGATAACTATGTGCAACCATAGGATGTTTTCATACATAGAAATTAGCTAGTGGATCCACCTAAGCTAGAAGTTCATGGTCTTACCTTGGCAAGTAGGACACCCCTTTTCGGTGTGGGGTAGAAATCAAATTCCATATTTATAGCTCACATGGTCTCTATGTCGGTTAAAGGTATATTTCCAACAATAATGAACTAAGGTTACTCTTAGAAGTATCTCACAAATGTTTTAAAGATAAGTATCTTGCATTGACCATGTTTTAAGATTCATGTTTTCTAACCCTTTTTATCTTATGTTTCAACTTGGTCATTGTGTGTCATGAAAAGGTCATTTTTAGAATGATTTCATACGTCTTATGCATTTCTATCATACTTGGTACATTATTGTACTAATGCATACTCTTGCCTACATTCTTTATGTCAT
This sequence comes from Solanum acaule, assembly GCA_036250505.1. Classification (NCBI taxonomy): domain Eukaryota; kingdom Viridiplantae; phylum Streptophyta; class Magnoliopsida; order Solanales; family Solanaceae; genus Solanum; species Solanum acaule. Next base: position 24,176 of record JAJOOR010028226.1, on the reverse strand, counting down.
GACCCATGGGTACCCCCTAGATGTAACAAGGTGTACAAGACCCTGAGATGCCTCATACAAGCCAACTTAGCATATCATAACATAAAATAATAGACATGAGCAGAAATTTAAAACATTTTTCCTAACATCAAAGTTTCATAAAACGAAGCGGAAGTCTATTACACTTGTCTCAAACCATCTATAGCATGGACATCTTGGGACACATCCCATACAATAGTTCTAAACACAAAAGAAAGGCATAAATGAAAGGTGGTCAAATCCTCGATGCTATGAGGACTCACCAAATCTTCACTTGCTTGCTCTACTAAGAACCTAAACACGGGGATGGAAGTCAATATCGCCGGACCCTACATTTGATAAGAATGTAGGTAAAAGTATGCGTTAGTACAAACATGTACTAAATATGATGGCTAGCATAAATCATCAATATAGGCATAACATAAGCATTAGTCAACATAAGACATAATCCACGAACATTAGAGATACAACACAAGACATAGGTTATAAGCATGAGAGGTAATAACATAAGTTATAAGCGTAGTCAATGTATATACACCATCATAACATAAGAAATACTCCACAAAGTAACCTCAAGTCATACTTAGCCAAGACATGTATAATCTTTCACTAGTCTTACTCATCAATGTAGGCAACGTTAAGTCACCACTCAAACTCATCATCTATCATTCTCATCTTTATCTTACATTTTATAGAAATGGGGATTCACCTCTTGTCATACATTTCATCGAAGGCCATTCTAGCAACAATCTAAGAAATTCATTCATCATGACATCATTCACATTATTCTTGCTTTACTTTTCAAGGTATGGGGGTTCACATTTCTATGCCTATTATGAAGGCTAATGGGTATTCACCTCTTGCCTTGCTTTAGGAGTTATATATTAAGGGTATTCATCTCACACTTCTCATCAGATGACATGGGTAATCACCTCATGTTAATAATCTCATGACTTGGGTAATAACCTCATGTTTATTAATTCTTCTTTACTAATTTAGGAATATGGGAGCTCACCTCACATCTCTCTCATATGAAGGTCTTGGGAAATCACCTCAAGCCTCATCTCATCTCATAGTCCTTTGACTTATATTCATTTTAGGTTAGCAAGCCTTTCAACCTAGAATCATTCTATCTGAGCAAACCTTTCACATTTATGTTCATTATGTGTTTATGATAATAGCCTTTCAATCAATAGAACAACAATATGAGCATTCTTGATACTCTACTCTCGAAGCATCATTAAGACAATTGCATAGGTATTATAGCATATACATAATCTCATACTTTACCTTCAAAACTTACTTTCAATCCACACATCTAGAATTCAAGAATTAGACATGGATATCATTATAATTCAAGTGATTCAATCACCTCATGCATTAGTAGAGTAGATCAGCTAGGTAAATCCTTCCACAACAATTCTATCTACCAATCAACAATTATGATATAAGATTTACTCTCAAACCATCCTAGTCATAACTCATTATATATACTTGATCTCAATCAATTCATGTTCATATACTTTACTCTTAAGCAATTCACATCTAAATGCTTCAACCTTAAGCAATTTAATTATATTTCATTGTATAGCCCCCCAATCTCAAGCACATTCATCTTGCATACCTAAATATTTTTCAATTCATGTCTATATGCTTAACTCAAGGCACCTACCATGTATTTCATCAATTGTAGAAGATTACATCTAAATCTTCAATTTTCCCTTTCATAGCATAAAACTCATTTACATCAATTACATATTTATAGACATGGGTTAGGCATGAGTACATGTAAATCCATCCTAATATTCGATTCTCCTTTGAGAAAAGGAGGATTTTTGATTGGGTGGGTTCAAAGAAAAAGAAGTACTCAATTCAAGCTTAAACAATCATAATTCACTTAATTGGATCAACATTCAACAATACCCATAACATTGGAAGAAACCCTAACTCAAATTGGGGAATTCTTCTTCTAAATTGGGGAAAACATGGAGGCTCCATGGATGAAAAGCCATAATACCTTGATCACAAAGCCCACAAATGCTTGAGGAATGGATACTTGTTTAACTTGGATTATAATTTCCTAAAATAGCCTTCACTAGGCACCCTAGTGCCCAGGTATCACGACCACCCCACGACCCGTCAAGGGTCACACGACCCTTCAAGGTCCCCGTGGTCCCTTGACCAGTGGCTAGGCCACCTTGGCTTGGCCTCCAAAAGTTGAAGGGCCACAAGCTGTGGTCTTCACCACTAGCCATGAAGTTGCTCGTGAAGGTGAGCTCAACTTGAGGCAACCTTGGTGAGCTACTGCCTCACCACCACGAGCCTCTAGGCTTCCGTGGGGGAGGGAAGTGTCTTGGCAACCTTGGGCATCCTTGGCCCTTGCCCTTTTGCCTTGATTCTTGCCCTCTAGTCTTGGCTAGTTTCCCTCATACTTAGCCCTAGTTGGCCTACTAGGCTACATGGTTTTTCAATATCTCCCTCTGGGGACATTTGTCCTCGAATGATGTTCTAGGCATCTCTTAAAGGAAATGACTCTTGAATAACAACCCATCATGCATGCAACTCATCTAAATGCACACAACTAAGGAGGAAATATCAACTCCATACTCTAACATGCTCAATGCTTCTCTAGGAAGGTAGGAACTACATCTAGCAACCCAAAATGCATGAAATTTTAACATTTCTCATGTTCAAGGAGGAATTACCTTGTCCCTACTAAAAACATGCTCAACACAATCTCATGGAGCCTATATGCAATCTATACTCAAAGCATACTTCAAGGAGGAGTTCTCTCAACTCCAAGTTACGACATGTTCACCAATACATCTCATGAAGTCTATATGCAACTCATACTCAATGCACTACAATACGAGGAAACAATCATATACACTCATCTTCTTCAAAAAACATGTTTTTCATGAACATGCACAACATAAGTAAATTATGGCAACACATAAACACACATGACTCCAAAACATAATACAACCAAGAGGAACTTATCATCTCAAGCTAAAGGAGGAGTAGGAGGAAAAAAGATGAGGATATCGGGACATCTTATTGGACTCGGCCTCCCAAGTAGCACTCTCAACTAAAACCCTCAACTAAAAGATCCCTCCATAACATTCTCACAAAAGTTACTTCCTTGTTCCTTAACTTCTTAACTTGTCGAATTAAGATCTCAACCGGTACTTCTTCATAATAGAGATTCTCATTAACTCTCAACCCTTTTGAGGGGACTTATAGATGCCGGATCTCCAACAAACATCTTAATCATAGATACATGAAAAACCGAATACACCAATGCCAACTCATTCGGCAATTCTAACTCATAAACAACCTTACCAACACATCTCAAGATCTCATATGGGCCTACAAAATGATAACTAAACTTCCCAAATTCCTTCTACCTTTTAAGGTGATAAATTCAAGTAAACTCCAAATCATAACATTAGGAACACTCAACGACCTTGCTATCTAAGCACATCATCTCCCCCTTGGGAGAAAGACTAAATGGATTTTCTAAGCACTATTTCTTTCAATTCAACTAAGGCCGGATCAAAACATCAATACCTAGCATATCAAGTCTATCAAGTCACAAAATACAAAGCTACACTGAAATATAATAAAACACAAAACACATATCGATAGCCACATCCGAAGGACACTCTTGTTCACCTCTAGCTTGGAGTGTATATAACCTAATCTGCTTTGGAGCATTCACACCTGAACCAATTGCACCGGATGAAGGGTAGGGTTGAGACCTATGATGACTATCTCCTTCATTTCTAGCAACTGTGGGGCAATGCCTTATCTTGTGGCCCAACTTACCACAACCAAAACAAACATTAGAACCCGCTAGGCAATCACCCGCATGTCTTCTATCACACTTACTACACCCTGGCAATAAGACCCCACTACTATCTCCTTGAGGCTTAGGGTTAGACACCCTTTCTTGGTTAAAATTCAGAGTATTTGACGAACCTTGCTTGGGGAATTCTCGTCTATACCTAGGGATTCCATGTCCATCAGACCTTGCATGAGAGGGATTATCATCTTCCATTATAGAACTCTTTTTTCCCTAGACTTTTCCTTGAGTTTCCCCTCCTCCATTTGTTGTGCATGGACCATAAGATGGGAGATGTCCATGTCACAAATGAGTATGGCGGTACGACACTCTTTAGCCACCATATCGAATATGCCCGTCACAAACTTATTCATCTTAGACCTAGAATCCGCCACCATCGTTGGAGCATACTTACACAATTGAGTGAACTTTAAGGCATACTTCTTCACACTCATACTTTCTTCACGAAGGTTAGTGAAATCTTGCACCTTTGCTTCCCTCAACTCAAAGGGAAAGAACCTATCAAGAAACGCTGATTTAAAAAATTCCCACTCTACGGGTTCCACTTTTATTGGTCTTTCTCCCTTCCATTGATCATACCACACTTGAGTAACATCTTTCAATTGGTAAGCGGCTAACTCCGCCTTCTCCTCCAGAGTCACCCCTATAATAGCAAGTACCTTATAGACCTCGTCGATAAGCCTTTAAGGATTCTCTTCCACTTTGGAGCCATAAAATTCCCGAGGGTTCATCCTTATTAAATCCCTCACTTTTGACGTCGTTGTACCCACATTTGGGTTCACATGGGCTACCATCTCTCTATTCGCTTGGGCCGTCATGGCTTGAGCCAACACTTGAAAATCCATCCTTAACTCCGTATTTGTCACATTCTCACCTAAAGGATCAATCAGAGCTTGAGGAGGAGATTGGAGAGGAATTTCTTGCTCCATATTGTCTTCCTCATTCCTTCTAGCATTAGCCCATGTAGTAGTCATATCCTGTAGACCACCGGGTAAGGATTAGGAGAAAGACCTTATAGAGTTAAAATCTATGGCACGACTTAGAGTAATCAAGGATTGAAGTTTACTAAGCATCTAGTAGCCTCTCATTCATAAATGTAGCTTCACACTCATGAACAAGACTCTACGACGTGGTTTTGAGACATCCTAGAATCATTCTGAACTTGTGCTCTGATTACCAAGTTTGTCACGAACCAGGGGTACCCCTTGATTTAACAAGGCGTACAAGACCCCCTGAGAGGCCTCATAGAAGCTAACTTAGCATATCATAACATAAGATAATAGAAATGAGCGGAAATTTAAAGCATTTTTTGTAACATCAAGGTTTCATAAAACGAAGCAAAAGTCTATTACATTTGTCTTAAACCATCTATAACGTGAACATCTTGGGACACATCCCATACAATAGTTCTAAACATATAAGAAAGGCATAAAGGAAAGGTGGTCAAATCCTCGATGCTATGAGGACTCACCAAATCTTCACTTGCTTGATCTACTAAGAACCTAGCCACGGGTATGGAAGTCATTATCACCGGACCCTACATTTGATAATAATTTAGGAAAAAGTATGCGTTAGTACAAACATGTACTAAATATGATGGCTAGCATAAATCATCAACATAGGCATAACATAAGCATTAGTCAACATTAGACACAATCCATGAACAAAAGAGATACAACATAAGACATAGGCTATAAGCATGAGAGGTAATACCATAAGTCATAAGTGTAGTCAATGTACATACGTCATCATAACATAAGAAATACTCCACTAAGTAACCTCAAGTCATACTTAGCCAAGACATGTATAATCTTTCACTAGTCTTACTCATCAATGTAGGCAACCTTAAGCCACTACTCAAATTCATCATCTATCATTCTCATCTTTAACTTACCTTTTACATACATGGGGATTCACCTCTAGTCATACATCTCATAGAAGGCCATTCTAGCAACAATCCAAACAATTCATTCATCATGACATCATTCACATTATTCTTGTTGTACTTTTCAAGGCATGGAGGTTCATCTCTCTATGCCTATTATGAAGGCTAATGGGTATTCACCTCTTGCCTTAGTTGTATAGTCATAGGTATTCGCCTCCAAGACCATTTTAGGGAATCATAGGTATTCACCTCCTTGCCCCACCATTATATGATATAGGTATTTGCCTCCACGTCATTTTATAAGGATCATAGGTATTCACCTCCATGTCCATCATCATATGATATATGTATTCTCCTTCATATAATTTCATAAGGATCATAGGTATTCGCCTCCATGATCAACAATAAAGGCTAATGGATATTCACCTCTTGCCTTAATTTAGGAGTTATATATTAAGAATAGAACCTAACACTCCTCATCACATGACATTGGTAATCACCTCATGTTTATTAACTCTTGTTTACTAATTTAGGAATATGGGATCTCACCTCACATCTCTCTCATATGAAGGTCTTGGGAATCTCCTCAAGCCTCATCTCATCTCATAGTCCTTTTACATAGATTCATTTTAGGTGAGCAAGCCTTACAACCTAGAATCATTCTATGTGAGCAAACCTTTCATATTTGTGTTCATGAGAATAGCCTTTCAATCAACAGAACATCAATATAAACATTCTTTATACTCTACTCTCAAAGCATCATTAATACAATTGCATATGTATTATAGAAAAAGCATAATCTCATACTTTACCTCCTTGAGGTTCAAAACTTACTTTCAATCCACACATCTAGAATTCAAGCAATGGACATGGATAACATTATAATTCAAGTGATTCAATCACCTCATACATTAGTAGAGTAGATCATGAAGGTAAATCCATCCACAACAATTCTATCTACCAATAAAAAATTATAATATAAGCTTACTCTCAAGGCATCCTAGTCATAACTCATCATATATACTTGATCTCAATATGTAACGACCCTAAAAATAAACTAGTGAACTATAGCCTAACGTGTGTGTGTTTGAGTTTGGGTTGAGGTTTCATGTTGTTGTATGATGTCCCGAGCTTTGGTTGAGGGGTTTAGGGGTCCAACGTCAAGGTACGACTCCTCAAGGACCACTAGGACCCTAGGTATAACCCCCAAGACCTCTTGAAACTAGAAAGTTGGCCAAAGTGGGGTGACTTAGGGAAATGGTCCACGCCCCGTAGGTCCATCCACACCTCGTGGATGGCCTCCATAGGTCAAGGGGCCCCAAACCAAGCCACAGCCCCAGACTACAGACCAACATGATGGTTCGTGAATGGACTCACGGTCCGTGAGTCAAGGGCTTGTGGATGGCACCTGTGTGCTGTCAATTGATACGACCAAGTTAGGGGTGAATTGGTAAATTCACCCAAAGCCCTAATAAGTGTTTGGACGGTTATTTTGGGTTTATTTAGCTATTTTAATAGTATTAAAACATTAAAATGATAATTTAGATTTCATTATTCAATTTTCCCCAAATCAAAACCCTTTCTCAAAATATCTTCTCTCTAAGAACTCCATTGAAGACCAAGAGAAGAAGAAGACTTAGGGCTTGAAGAGGAAGGCTAAATTAGGTAGATTTTCGTGGGAATTAATCTAATAAGGTATGGTGATCCTTCATCTAGGGTTAGTTTTCACCCAAGAGTCAATTTCAAAGAAGGTTTCAAAGTTTTCAAATTCATGAAAAAGATAAGGGTTTCACTCAATCTCATGGATTCTTTCATCAAATGATTTTAAAGTTTTACTAATGTCAAATTATGATTATATTGATGTTTAATTTATGATTTTACTCTATGAACCCATGATTCCTTTCAATTTCTAAATTGTGTCTTATGAAGTGGGTTTGTTGATCATGAAAGAATGTAGATGAATTATTTCTAAATTGATTTAGATTATTGAATTGTATCATCATATATGCCTAATTATGGTGAATTGTTGGTGAATTGAGGATTTGTGATCATACCCTTGAAAGGGCAAGTTTGACCTAATTTCATGTTAAAGTAGAATTGTGCTTGAATTATTGATCCACTTGAAAGGTGGAGGTGTTTACTTACTATGTACATTGTGATCATAGTCTTGAAGGCATAGTGTGAGTAATTGAAGAATTATCATGATTTTGTATAGATGAATGTGAGGTGAAGCACGTGTGTGATCTAAATGAATGAATTATGATCTTGTTTAGAAGCTAATTGTGTTAGGATTGAATGTTATCTCTCTATTAACACTTGTGAATGATGGTGATTTTATGAAAGGCTATTCTCTCATAAACACACACACATGAATGAATGAATGAATGAATGAATGAATGAAGTTTAATGATAATGTTAATGAATGTTGAGTCTATTGAAAGACTATTCTCAATTGTACTCTAATGAATGAAAAGACATGTTGTAAAAGGACTTTCTCACTAAAATGGGATTCTTATGTGAAAGGCTATTCTCATATTTGAATCTATGAGCTTTCCAATGAATGAATGTTGGGTTGGGATGGATACCCATACGTTAGTATAGGCGGGGTATCTAGTAGCAATCCTAATCCCTTTCTAATGAATTTTGGGTTTGAGATTGATGCCCATACGTTAGTTGAGGTGGGGGTATCTAGTAGCAATCTCTTATCCCATAATGAATGAATGTAATAAATGTCAAATACTCCATGGGGAATAATGCTAAGCACCGAGTGGATATGGATTGAGATGGGTGCTAATATGTGAGTTGAGGCGGGGCACTTAGTAGCAATCTATTGAGATGGATACTCATACGTTAGTTAAGGCGGGGTATCTAGTAGCAATCTCCTTGTCCCATAAACTCTGTTCCCACATAGGTCTAGCTAGTGGATCCACTTAAGGCTAAACACACGATGGTCCTACCTTGGGTAAGTAGGAATCCCTTTATCCGGTGAGGGTGACACCGATATTCCATGTCAATCTCACATGGTCTATGTCGGTTAAGGCTTACCCCCACAAAGAATGTTAATGAACTACGACTTCTTAAGGATGTATTACTTAGTGTAGGTGGTGGTATGGGACGCTATCTATGCATTGCACAAGTAGACATTGAAGAGAGGTCATGGTGTGTTCCTTATAATGATGATGAATGAATGGGCTCTTGTGATGATATTTATGAGAATGTTGATCTAATGTCTAAAAAATGAAGGTTCTCTTAATGTAATGAAGATAAATGAAGAATGTTGACTCTTAAATGCTTATATGCTTAAATGTGAAGATGAATGCTATACTTGGATTGTATTATGAGTTACTTCCTTGTCAAACTTATTGTATATCAATGTGCCTTGTCTAGGGTGACTTCAAAGGAGTACTTAATGTGAGTAGTAGTATGGGATGCTATTTGCACATTGTACAAGTATGACTTAGAGTTGTCTTAGATGTTGGTCTTAATGTGATGACATGATTCATGTAATGTTTATGTCTATTAAATGCTCTAACATGTAAAGGTGGATAGGATGAATGGTGAGTTCACTTTTGGTGACCTTAAGGTGGTACCTTAGTGTGGGTGGTGGTGTGGGACGCTATTGATACATTGCACAAGGTATAGCTTGAGGGTTACTTGAGGTGGAGCCTCAAGGTGAAGGTAAATGTTTATATGTGATTTTGTTAAAATGTGAATTATGTGACTCTGTACGTTGGTTGTGACTTATATTATTCCTCTTGTATCAATGTTCATGAAGTTTTACAAAAATGGTATATAAGCATGGCTTTCAAACAAAATGTCCCTTTTTAAGCATGTTTTTGCATGGTCATCATACTTAGTACATTTCTGTGTGCTAACCCATATTTGTTTACTCTTATGAAGTGTAGGGATTGACACTCAACTTGATTCTCCATAGTGAAGCTTGGACTAGACTTCTTCCAAGACATCTTTGGTATGTCCTCATAGATCGAGGACAAGAATTTTCATGTTTCTAGTTTCTTTTATGTTTTAAGACTATTGTTAAGACTTCGATTGTAAAGGGCCGTGACCTATCTTGTATAAAGTTTTGTCTAAGATGGCCCCGTGAGACTTTAGAATTCCGCTGCTTTATAAATGTCTTTAGATTGTATGATTTTTGAATCAAAAGTTTTAATTCCGTACTATTTCTATTACATATGCGATGAATGAATGCTATGAGGCTTATATAAGACCCCTTCGGGGTCGAGTACGCTGTGTTACGAATAAGGGGTGCTCTCATGTCATCACAAACATTGTATTAGAGCACAAGATTTTGAGAATGATTTTAAGGTTAATGTCTCTGATGAGTCCACAAATTTGACTCATTTTTGGCTATTATTTAATAGGTTTAGTGTCCTCAAATGCATATTTTGTCTCAAAAACTGATAAAATACCTTGAGTTTCAGGTATTTAGACTTGGAGACAAAGACATAGACACAATTGAGCAAAAAGGAACAAAGGAAGCTGAAAGAACGGAGAAATGAAGATCTGCGGATCGCCGAAGCCATTCGATGTGTCGCCATATGATCTCACCTCGCCTTTTGTTCGAATGTGTTGAGCCCTGAATGAAAAGATCAAATCGGTGGTGAAAAGGAGCAGCCGACGTGTCGCCGAGAAGTTTTGTGAAGCAGTACTAAGTCTCCTAATGATCCAAAACACGACGATGTTGAAGGCTAACGCAAGACGACGATGAACTACACCAAAGGGCGAATCACCGAGTTGATCGACGATTCCGACTAATGTCACCGAGTGATCCACTGCAGAACAAATCTTTAAAAACAATAAATACTCGTCTAGTATCAGATTTTTAATATAGAACTTTTAACATAGAATTTTGAGTTCTAAGTTTGGAGAGGGTTTTGAAGAAATTGAAGATTCAAAGGGTTTCAACTCCAAGATTTTGGACTTGGTTCTTGTGGATTCTTCACTCTTTGCTTGTTTTGAGACTTAAATCTTCATACCCATTTGAATGCAAACTCATATTGGTATACATTTCTATCTCTTTTACATGTCTAGCTAAAACCCCAATTCTTAGGGTGTGATTTTGTGAATATGGGTTAGATTATCTATTGGATCTTGCTTGTTGATAGTTTATTTGTTGTGTAAATGTGATTTCGTTTAGTAGTTGTGGTGGAACTTAATGAAATTATAGTTGCAAATATGATTTCACCTTTGTGTTTTCAGCTTGCTCAAGAGAGAGGTCGTAAAATTAAGACTACTAAATTGATGGCTGGTGGGAGTGGGTCGACATGAGGTTCAGCTCGAGAGAGTGAATCCTAGTCCTTCTCCCACACACTCAGCTTGAGAGATTGAGTGGGCTAAGGCAGAGGCTGTTCTTCATGCGGCAAGTGGGTATATGAGAGGAACCCATATGATTCGGGGTAAGTTGCTTGAGAGAGAATTTACCCCCACTATAGTCTAGCCTAGTCATAAATACTCAACATATTTACTATCAAGAGCATGTACCCAAATGTCTAGTCTAATCCATATTCCTATCACATCCCAAGAATTCCCTCTCCTTGATTAGTATTCTTCGCATATTTGTTGTTTTTGCTTACTTGTCACAAACCCCCATTGATAATTGAAGCTTGTGTCACCCCTTAGATTTAACATGTTTATATTCGATAATATTTTTAGGTATTACTAATTAGAACATAATTTTGTTTTTCTATTAATTCTCAAACCCACTCCCTTCGGACTCGACCCCAACCCTTGGTTGGGTTACTTTACTATTATACGATCTTAGACACTTGCATTGGAAGTTGTGTCTTGATTACGCAAACATCAAAATGGCGTCGCTGTCGGGGAGTGGTGTTATTTGAGAATTTTTAGTTAAGTTAAATTTCGTTCTTGTTAATTATAGTTACACTTACTTAATTCTTAGTTTTGTTTTGCTTGTTTGTGTATTGAAATAGGAAAGATGAGTATGAATGGTAACTATGGGTACCAAATGGACCAAGTGCTATCTTCTCTCTACCCAGAGCCAAAAGAGAGGTGGCCTCATAAAAATGAGGCAAACCTCACTAATGGAACTTGAGTGAGGAGTTGCGTCATGCCACGACATTAAATAAGGTGGTTCATGGGAGGCAACCCAAGGTTTTACCGCTTTATTTTTGCTTTAAGAAATAATGGTGTGTTGTTTGTGTAGGTTGAAGTATGGAAAGTGAGTGAAAAGTGCAAATTGGTGAGCCAAAGGTCCAGTCGGCTCATCGCCGAAGAAGTCGGCGACCCGACTTAGACCGCCGTTGGACTAAGGACAACTTCAAAGTGGAGTCTATAAAAATTGGTGTGCTCAGGAAATTATTGGCGAGTCGCTGACCTGGTCGGCAATTGCGATCTAGTTCGCCGTTTGGACCCCAGTTTAACTGGAGGTCCAGTAAAACTCGGCGAGGTAAGTATTCACTCAGTGAGTTGCCAAATGGATCAGCGACCACGACTGTCGCCGAATGGGCAAGAACTGGACGGTTCTTAAAAGACCAAAGGATTAAACTTTCAAACTCTACACTTTCCCTCAATTTAGACTTTCACAAACTCGCACCCGTTTAGTATTTTCAATATTTCTTATGTTTTTAATGTATTTGAGTGGTTGATTGGTGCTTGTAGTTGGATTACATTGCCGCGTAGCATTTCAAAAGTATTTTAATCGGCATCTAAGGTTGGTTTTTCGAACCCCGAATTTATTTTTAGCAATTTTGTACTCATTTGCAATGATCTTATCTTAGTGATGTGTGTTGGGCCTCTCTGATCTTAATTGGTTTTGCTTATGCCTGTGAAAATCTTACCCGTCGTGTTTATATTGTTAAAATCCCATATTTTTTGTGCTGTAAAATTGGTTAAATTTTATGGGGTTGTGCTTGCATGTTGTTGAGTCTAGCAGGGAGAATTCTGAGTATCCCGAAGATATGGTAAAGACCAATATTGTCATGCCACCCCGGAAAAGAGCACGAGATATCACAATAAATGAAGGGGGTAAAATCCTCCCAAGACGGGAAGACAAGAACCTCCACCTGGAAATAAAGGCAAGGACAAGAGGACCACTTCTAACAGGAAGACCACTATCATAGATCCTAATGTACCTTCGTGGGCCCGGGTTGTGTAGGCCTTTTTGGCAGAAACACACTTGGCAGCTCCTAGTGGGTTTGGTACTGCTGTTTCTTCTGAGGCGACTTGGGTACTAAGACCCAGGACTAGAGTGATGCACCGGGCACTGATGCCCAGACAGATGGAGCGACTGTGTAGACAGGACCCCTTCTTTACCTCCAACTCTGTCTTACTTTATTTCACTTTTGGATATTTTTGTTTGCATTTGAGGAAAAATGTTTTATTTGTGGTGGGGTGAGGCCCACCTTTTGTGATTTTGTGACTCTCTGGTTTTGTTTATATATTGGGTTGTGAGCTGAAATTGTGTTTTATACACTGCATCTTGTGGATGTTTGAGCTTGTGGCTCCATGTTTTTAATTGTGAATGATTTTTGACCCTTCCAAATCTTTTTGCCACGTCTTGTTTGTATTGAATGTGGTTGGTCTTGTGTAAATTTGAGTATTGATTTGATCAATACCGATGACTTGGATAGTGCTTATAATCGAACAAACATGAATGTGCGGCTACAATGAGGCCAAATGAAGTTGCATAGACAATATGTGAACTCTTTGCATCTTGTTGTGACGATCATTGCACACTAGCGAAAGTGTGGAGTCATGTTTGACTTATAGTGTCAATGCCTAGTGTGATGAGTTTACCTGTGAATTATGCATGATGGATCTTAGAATTTACCCCGTTGGTCCAATCATCTTAGTGATGCTATCTCTTGATATGACCTTAGGCAACTTCTAAGAGTGTGAGCCAATTTGACATATACCTCTTGTGTGGCCTACGTTGTGAGTGTGTGAACCACTTTTGAACACCCCTTGAGCCTTACCTTTCTTTGGAATAAACTTGATGAAAACAATGACCTTTCTTTATCCATCACCCATAATCCTCATGAAGTTGTGGTTAATTGAATAGCCAACTTAGGCCTAACGCCTAAGTTGGGGGTGTGGTGAAAAGATAAGAGCAAGTCAATAAGTGCAAGGAAAGTCTCCTTCAACCCATGGTGTTGAGAAAAATGGAACCACTACATAAAAAAAAAAGAGAGAAAAACAAAAAGAAAGTTGTGAAATAAAGTACCAAAGAAATGGGGTTGCAAACAATCCATGGGAAGTGATTAATAGGATGACTTATGATGCACTAATGAAAATGATAAAGGCAAAGGAAAGGAAGTGTTGAGAGCACCACATTTCATGAGGACAAAAGTCACTGAGCCTTAATGACCATACCTTTACACTCAGCCCCGTTACAGGCCTTGAAAGACCTTAGTGATCTTGAGTGAGCTGAAACAAATGCTGATTGGAAAATATAGGCAAGCCTATGGGTGAAAGCATGAATTATGTTCTTCTTTTTGAGTGTGAGTGTTGCATCTGATTCCAGAACTTTTAAATGATTAACTCATTGTGTGTGAAAATGGAATCATTCTTTCTGTGAGGGCATTTGAACACTATAGTTGAGCTTGAACCTGCATTTGAAGCAAGTATTGTGAACACGAGATTCTTTGATAGTGGTAAGTCATAACTTGAATCTTTGAGTGCACATTTGATCTTTGCATAAGTAAATTGAGTCTTGTTGTGTGCATTCATGATTGAATCTTGTGTAGCATTGTTTGAGACATCTTTTTTGAACTGCTGAACTTGAGTTTTACTTGAGGACAAGTAAAGTTTAAGTTGGGGGTGTTGATGAGTCCACAAATTAGACTCATTTAGGGTTACAATTTAATAGGTCTAGTGTCCTCAAATACATATTTTGTCTAAAAAACTGATAAAATACATTGAGTTTCAGATATTTAGACTTGGAGACAAAGACATGGACACAATTGAGCAAAAAAGAACAATGGAAGCTGAAAGAACGGAGAAATGAAGATCTGCGGATCGTCAAAGCCATTCGGCGTGTCGCCAAATGATCTCACCTCGCCTTTTGTTCGAGTGTGTTGAGTCCTGAATGAAAGGATCAAATCGATGGTGAAAAGGAGCAGTCGATGTGTCGCTGAGCAGTTTCGTGAAATAGTACTAGGTCGCCTAATGATCCAAATCACGACGATGCTGAAGGCTAACGCAAGACGACGATGAACTACAACAAAGGGCGAATCGCCGAGTTGATCGACGATTTTGACTAATGTCGCCGAGTGATCCTCTGTAGCATAAATATTTAAAAACTATAAATACTCATTTAGTATCAGATTTTTAATATATAACTTTTAACATAGAATTTTGAGTTCTAAGTTTGGAGAGGGTTTTGAAGAACTTGAAGATTCAAAGGGTTTCAACTCCATGATTTTGGACTTGGGTCTTGTGCATTCTTCACTTTTTGCTTGTTTTGAGACTTAAATCTTCATACCCATTTGAACGCAAACTCATATTGGTATGAATTTATGTCTTTTTTACATGTATAGCTAAAACCCCAATTCTTGGGATGTGATTTTATGTATATGAGTTAGATTATCAGTTGGGTGTTGCTTGTTGATAGTTTATTTGTTGTGTAAATGTGATTTCGTTTAGTAGTTGTGGTAGAACTTAATGAAATTGTAGTTGCAAATACGATTTCACCTTTGTGTTTTTGGCTTGCTCGAGAGAGAGGTCGTAAAACTAAGACTACTAAAATTATGGTCGGTGGGAGTGAGTCGACATAAGGTTCAGCTCGAGAGAGTGAACCCTAGTCCTTCTCCCACACACTCAGCTCGAGAGAGTGAGTGGGCTAAGGCGGAGGCTGTTCTTCATGCGGCAAGTGGGTGTCTGAGAGGAACCCATTTGATTCAGGGTAAGTTGCTCGAGAGAGAATTTACCCCAACTATAGTCTAGCCTAGTAAAAAATACTCAACAAATTTATTATCAAGAGCATGTACCCAAATGTCTAGTCTAATCCATATTCCTATCACATCCTAAGAATTCCCTCTCCTTGATTAGTATTCTTTGCATTTTTGTTGTTTTTGCTTACTTGTCACAAACCCCCATTGATAATTGATGCTTGTGTCACCCTTAGATTTAACATGTTTATATTTGATAATATTTTTAGCTATGACTAATTAGAAACTAATTTTATTTTTCTATTAAATCTCAAACTCACTCCCTTAGGACTCGACCCCAACCCTTGGTTGGGTTACTTTACTTTTGTACGATCGTAGACACTTGCATTGGAAGTTGTGTCTTGATTACGCAAACATCAGTCTCACAAGCCACGTCTAGTAGAGTCTTGTTCATCGGTGTGAGTCGCTATACATCTATGAGCGAGAGGCTATAGGATGTTAGAAAGTTACACTTCTTTCATATTCTTGAAGTCGTGCCTTAGAGTTTAGTTCTATAAGTGTCCTTTTCCTAATCCCTCTCTTGTGTTTATAGGAAATGAATACAAGGGCTAACCCCTGAAGGGTGGAACAGGAGATAGTGAACGAGGGAGTTCCTTCCTAAGGTGACCAAGGTCTTCAAGGTGACCAAGTGCCTCAAGAGAATAAAGTTTCGGTGGTTCCCTCGGACATGACCAATGAAGAGATTAGGTGGGCTTTTCTAACCCTAGCTTGAGCTGTGACGGCTCAAGTGAATAGAGATGCGGGGCCTGGGTGAATGCTAATGAGAGTACCGTGGCCTCAAGATTGAGAGACTTTGTAAGGATGAATCCTCCTATTTTTCTTTGCTCTAAAGTGGGAGAAGATCCCTAAGAATTCTTGGATGAAGTTTATAAGATAGTAAATTCTATGGGAGTAACTTCTAGGGAGAAGGCGGAGTTGGCTTATTACCAATTGAAAGTTGTGGCCCAAGTGTGGTTCACTCAATGGAAAGCCAATAGGCTGGTTGAAATGGGTCCTATAAAATGGGAGGAGTTAAAGAAACCTTTCCTTAGTAAGTACTTTCCCCGTGAAAAAAGGGAGGTTAAGGTGGAGGAGTTTATAAACCTTAGGCAAGGTACTATGAGTGTGGAGGAGTATTCCTTGAAGTTTACCTTATTGTCTAAGTATGCTCCATCTTTGGTGTCTAACCCTAGAGATGAGATGAGTAGGTTTGTTATCGGTGTATCCGACCTAGTTAAGGAAGAGTGCCGTACGACGATGCTCCATGATGATATGAATATCTCTAGACCTGTTGTGTATGCTCAATCTATTAAGGAGTCCAAACTTAATAGGATGAATAGGGATTTGAAGAGGTCTAAGCCCGATGAGAAAAGTCAACCAAGGTCCAAAAAGAGGTACTCCAATCAAGATTCCTCAATGGCTAACAATGATAGGGTGTCTAACCCTAAATCTCAAGGAGGGAATGAAAGTGGTTATTCTTCTTTTGAAAGGCCTAGGTGTGCCAAGTGTGGGAAGCAACATTTGGGTAAGTGCCTTGCCAGCACAGATGGGTGCTTTGGATGTGGAAAGAAGGGTCACAAGATAAGAGATTGCCCTACACTCATGGAAAAAGGGAGAGAGAGACCAACCAAGCTTTTCTTGATGGCCTGGATGTTAATGCTCCAAGAAAGAATTGTTTCTATGTGCTTCAAGCTAACAAGGACAAATGAGCTAATCCGGATGAAGGTACCGATAAGTTGATATTTTCGTAGAGTTGTGATGTCTTATTGAGGTTCTTATGTTGTTTCATGATAGCCTTGGTTGGGTTTTCTCCTAAGTGGGGGATGGTATGTTGAATAGTAAGGTTGTTGAGAGTGTTGATATCCTTATTTCTTTCCTTCTATTCCCATTCAAGTTTGAGACCAAGAGTTCCTAGTAGCTTGTTTCATGTTTTGGAGTCATATGTGATGTTGTGTTTCCATAGTCTCCTTATGTTGTGCATGTTCTTTTTGAATTCTTGTTTATATGAGAAAATGAGTTTTCAAAACTGTGTTCCTCATGTTGATATGCATCTATAATGAGTTGCCTAAATATTTCATGAGTTGACTTGTTGAGCATGCCTAAATGTGTTGTTATGAAGAAGTTGCATAATGTGCTTTTATGAGAAAATTGCCTAATTGTGCTTTTAAGAGTAATTGCATAATGTGCTTAATGATGTTGTGATGAGAATGATGTGACATGGAGAAGGAATTTCCTCCAATGTAATGAGAAATGATGAAGTTTTGATGCATAATGAGTTTGTAGATGTAGTTCCTACCTTCTTGTTGTGTTTTGAGTTTATTGGTGTAGAGTTGATGTTTCCTCCTATGTTTATGCATTTATATTGATGTTGCATGCATGATTGTGGGCTGCTAGTCTTGATTCGTTACCCCTTAATGTGTTTAAAGTTTAATTCGAGGACGAATGTTCCTAAGTGGGGGATAATGTAACGACCCTAAAAACGAACTAGTGAAACTAAAGCCTAACGTGTGTGTATTTGAGTTTGGGTTGAGGTTTCATGTTGTTGTATGTTGTCCCGAGCTTTGGTTGAGGGGTTTAGGGGTCCAACGTCAAGGTACGACTCCCCAAGGACCACCCTAGGGGTCCTTGAGGAAGACCCTAAGTCTAACCCCAAAGACCCCTTGAAACTAGAAAGTTGGCCAAGGTGGGGTGACCTACGAAAGGGGTCCACGTCCCGTAGGTCCATCCATTCCCCGTGGATGGCCTCCGTAGGTCAAGGGGCCCCAAACCAAGCCACAGCCCCAGACCACGGACCAACAAGACTGTCCGTGAGTCAAGGGCTTGTGGATAGCACCTGTGTGCTGTCAAGTGACACGACCAAGCTAGGGGTGAATTGGTAAATTCACCCCAAGTCCTAATAAGTGTTTAAATGGTTATTTTATGTTTATTTAGGTATTTTAGGAGTATTAAAACATTAAAATGTTAATTTAGATTTCATTATTCAATTTTCCCCATATCAAAACCCTCTCTCTAAAAATATCTTCTCAATAAGAACTCCATTGAAGACCAAGAGAAAAGAAGACTTAGGGCTTGAAGAGGAAGGCTAAATTGGGTAAATTTCGTGGGAATTCACCTAATAAGGTATGGTGATCCTTCATCTAGGGTTAATTTTCACCCTAGAGTCAATTTCAAAAATTCATGAAAAAACCAAGGGTTTCACTCAATCTCATGGGCTGTTTCATCAAACGATTTTAAAGGTTTACTAATGTCAAATTATGATTATATTGATGTTTAATTGATGATTTTACTCTATGAACCCATGATTCCTCTCAATTTCTAAATTGTGTCTAATGAAGTGGGTTTGTTAATCATGAATGTATGTTGATAAATTATGTCTAAATTGATTTAGATTATTGAATTGTATCATCATCTATGCCTAATTATGGTGAATTGAGTATTTGTGATCATATCCTTGAAAGGGCAAGTTTGACCTAATTTCACGTTAAAGTAGAATTGTGCTTGAATTGTTGATCCACTTGAAAGGTGGAGGTGTTTACTTACTATGTACATTGTGATCATGGTCTTGAAGGCATAGTGTGAAGAATTGAAATATTATCATAATGTTATATATATGAGTGTGATGTGAAGCATGTGTGTGATCTAAATGAATGAATTATGATCTTATTTAGAAGCTAATTGTGTTAGGATTGAATGTTATCTCTCTATTAACACTTGTGGATGATGGTGATTTTGTGAAAGGCTATTCTCACATACATACACACACATGAATGAATGAATGAAGTTTAATGATAATGTTAATGAATATTGAGTCTATTGAAAGGCTATTCTCAATTGTACTCTAATGAATGAAAATACATGTTGTGAAATGACTTTCTCACTAAAATGGAATTCTTAGGTGAAAGGCTATTCTCATCTTTGAATCTATGAGCGTTCCAACGAATGAATGTTGGGTTGGGATGGATACTCATACATTAGTTGAGACGGGGTATCTAGTAGAAATCCCTATCCCTTTCTAATGAATGTTTGGTTTGAGATGGATGCCCATATGTTAGTTGAGGCGGGGTATCTAGTAGCAATCTCTTATCCCATAATGAATGAATGTAATGAATGTCAAATACTCCGTGGGGAATAATGCTAAGCACCGAGTGGATATGGATTGAGATGGGTGCTCATACGTAAGTTGAGGAGGGGCACTTTGTAGCAATCTATTGAGATGGATACTCATATGTTAGTTGAGGCGGGGTATCGAATAACAATCTCCCTATCCCATAAACTATGTGCCCACATAGGTCTAGCTAGTGGATCCACTTAAGGCTAAACAAACGATGGTCCTAGCTTTGGCAAGAAGGAATCCCTTTATCCGGTGAGGGTGACACCTGGATTTCATGTCAAGCTCACATGGTCTATGTCGGTTAAAGATTACCCCCACAAAAAATGTTAATGAACTATAGCTTCTTAAGGATGTACTACTTAGTGTAGGTGGTGGTATGGGACGTCATCTATGCATTACACAAGTAGGCATTTGAGAGAGGTCACATGTGTTCCTTATAATGTTAATGAATGAATGGGCTCTTATGATGATATTTATGAGAATGTTGATCTAATGTCTAATGAATGAAGGTGCTCTTAATGTAATGAAGATAAATGAAGAATGTTGACTCTTAAATGCTTATATGCTTAAATGTGAAGATGCATGCTATACTTGGATTGTATTATGAGTTACTTCCTTGTCAGACTTATTGTATATGAATGTGCTTTGTCTAGGGTGACTTCAAAGGAGTACTTAGTGAGAGTAGTAGTATGGGATGCTACTTGCACATTGTACAAGTATGACTTAGAGTTGTCTTAGATGTTGGTCTTAATGTGATGATGTTATTCATGTAATGTTTATGTCTCTTAAATTCTCTAACATGTAAAGGTGGATAGGATGAATGGTAAGTTCACTTTTGGTGACCTTAAGGTGGTACCTTAGTGTGGGTGGTGGTATGGGACGCTATCGATACATTGCACAAGGTATAGCTTGAGGGTTATTTTAGGTGGAGCCTCAAGGTGAAGGTAAATGTTTATATGTGATTTTGTTCAAATGTGAATTATGTGACTTTGTACTTTGGTTGTGACTTATATTATGCCTCTTGTATCAATGTTCATGAAGTTTTACAAAAATGGTATAAAAGCATGGCTTTCAAACAAAATGTCCCTTTTGAAGCATGTTTTTGCATGGTCATCATACTTAGTACTTTTCTGTGTGCTAAAACATATTTCTTTACTCTTATGAAGTGTAGGGATTGGCACTCAACTTGATTCTCCTTAGTGAAGCTTGGACTAGACTTCTTCCAAGACATCTTTGGTATGTCCTCATAGATCGAGGACAATGATTTTCATGTTTCTAATTTCTTTTATGTTTGAAGACTATTGTTAAGACTTCGATTATAAAGGGCCGTGACCCTATCTTGTATAAAGTTTTGTCTAAGATGACCATGTGAGACTTTAGAATTCCGCTGCTTTATAGATGTCTTTAGATTGTATGGTTTTTGAATAAAAAGTTTTAATTACGTACTATTTCTATTACCTATTCCGTGATTGAATGCTATGAAGCTTGTATACGATCCCTTCGGGGTCAAGTACGCCGTGTTACGACTAGAGGGTGCTCTCGGGTCGTGACACAATCAATTCATGTTCATATACTTTACTCTTAAGCAATTCATATCTATATGCTTCAACCTTAAGCAATCTAATCATACTTCATCATATAGCCCCCATATCTCAAGCAGTACAAATCATGATTCATCATGCATACCTAAATCTCAATCAATTCATGTCTATATGCTTAACTCTCAAGAGACCTACCATGTATTTCATCAATTCTAGAAGATTACATCTAGACAAGGTTTAGGTATGGGAACATGTAAATCCATCCTAATATCATTGAATCTACTTAATTAAAGAATAAACAATTATAATCCACTCAATTGGATCAATATTCAACAATTCCACAACATTGGAAGAAACCCTAACTCAAATTGGGGAATTCTTCTTCAAAATTGGGGAAAACATGGGGGCTCCATGGATGAAAAGCCATCATACCTTGATTACAAATCCCACAAATACTTGAGTAATGGAGACTTGATCTTGACCCTAGCTCCAACTCTTTCTTCTTCTTCTTTTTCTTCAAGTTCTAGAGAAAGAAATATTTAAGAAGATGAACTTGGGGATTCGTTTGGGGTTTTAGAAATAATGACTTAATTGGTGAGTTTAACGGGTCAAAATAGCTTATATAGGTGTACTATGTCTCGGAAAAATGACCTCACTTAAATCTAACTTGAATTGGAATTTCCTAAAATAGCCTTCACTAGGCAGTCTAGTGCCTAGGTCTCACGACCAGCCCCACGACCCGTCAAGGGTCACACGGTTCTTCAAGATGCCAGTGGTCCTTTGACCAGTGGCTAGGCCTCCAAAATTTGAAGGCATCACCACGAGCCTTCGTATGAGCCGTGGTCTTCACCACTGGCCGTGAAGTGGCTTGTGAAGGTGAGCCCAACTTGAGGCAGAGTTGGTGAGCTACTCCCTCACCACCACGGGGCATGGTGGCCACCACAATCCGTCTAGGCTTCCGTGGTGGAGGGAAATGTCTTGGCAAGCTTGGGCAGCCTTGGCCCTTGCCCTTTTACCTTTGTTCTTGCCCTCTAGTCTTGGCTTGTTGCCCTCATACATAGCCCTAGTTTTCCTACTAGACTACGGGGTGTTACACTTTATAAATGTAGGGTGTGACGTTCTAGATTCACATTTTAGTGGCTAGGGATCTCTTAGTAGAAGTTAAATATTGGTGAGTCCTCATGTTTTGAGGACCGAGCTTTCATTTCCTATTTTCTTTAATTTTCAGATTGTATGTGATGTACGAGTTACCTCCCAGTTTGTCTTGATGTACAAGATGACTTTGAGACTATGTTAGAATTACTCTACGTTTTATAAACTCTTAGATGTTAAAACTATCTTTTATATCTATAAATTTTTTATTATCTTGTATGATGTATGCTGAGTGGCTTGTATGGGGTCTCGCGAGGTCTTAAACACACTGTTATGCCTAGGGTATACTTTGGGTTGTGAAAAACTTGGTATGTTATGCCTAGGGTATACTTTGGGTTGTGAAAAACTTGGTATTCAAAGCACAAGGTTTAGAAGGGTTCTAGAAAGTCTCATAAGTCACGTCGAGTAGAGTCTTTTTCATGAGGTGTGAAGCGCGCCCCATTTATGAATGAGAGGCTTAACATGGTTAGGAAAATACACTATTTCATTACTCTAAAGTCATATGGTAGATTTTAACTGTATAATGTTTCTCTTCTAATCCTTACCTGATGCTCTACAGGATATGGCCACTTGAAAGGCATATGCTAGAAGGAATGCAGGAGAGAATGTGGAACGAGAAGCTCCTTCTCAAGCTCCTCAAGTTTAGGTCGACCCTTTGCCTAAGAAAGTGACTAATGTAAAGTTTAGGACTGCTTTACAAATGTTGGCTTAAGTCATGACGGCTCAAGCCAATAGGTAGGTTGTGGTTCCCGTGAACCCAAATGTGGGGACGACGACATCTAGAATGAGGTATTTCATTAGAATGAATCCTCCATGGTTTCATGTTTCTAGGGTTTTCACGACCCAGGGGTACCCCCTAGATGTAACATGGCATATAGGACCCCGAGGACCCCATACAAGCCACTTAGCATTCATAACATAAGAAATAAAACTAAAGAAATAAAAAATTCTCCAAGTCCAATAGTTTTATAAACAAAAAGCGGAAGTCTAAAAAGCTTTGTCTCAATAGCCATCTAATACAATAGAATGAAATTGGGCCTACCCATACATTATGTCCAAAACTGAAATACAAGAAAGAAACTAGAACAATGAAAATCAATCCTTGAAGCATGAGGACTCACCAAAGCTCGGGAACCTCGAAATCAACAATTAGCCACGAAACTGAAAAACCTGACTATCGGACCCTACATTAGGGGAAATGTAGGCAAGAGTGTGTGTTAGTACAAAACAATGTACCAAGTATGATAGCTATGCATAAAACGTTTAAATCATGCTAAAAGAGGACATTTCATGACATGCAATTAACCAAGCTAAAACATGATATTAAAGGGTTAGAAACCATAAGTCATAAAACTATGGTCAATGCAAGCTAACATCATTTAAAGCCTTTGAACATATATCAGATACTTCTTGAAGTAACCTTGGTTCATTATTAATGTGGGAATTAGCCTTAACTGACATAGAGGCCATGTGAGATATAACATGATCCCTCGGTGTCTCCCACACCAAAAAGGGTTGTCCTACTTGCAAAGGTAAGGACCATAAATCTGAGTTAAAGTGGATCCACTGTCACGACCCGGGAGCACCCCCTAGTCGTAACCGGCGTACTCGACCTCGAAGAGGTCTAATACAAGCCTCTTAGCATTCATTCATCGCATAGACACTAAAACCATAAGGAATTTAAAACTTTCTTTAC
>JAJOOR010028225.1:0-13463 GCA_036250505.1 Solanum acaule | reverse complement strand
CCCCCCCCCCCCCCCCCCCCCACATTTTCTTTCTCTTTTCTTCTTCTCCTTCTTCGGTCAAATTCCTTTCTTTCCAAAATTATACTATTTACTAGAATTTGTGTTATTAATAACAAAACTAATTATTTTTCTAAGAAAAATCAAAATTTTGAAGGTATCATCAATTAATTTATCTCATTTTCATATAACTTCAAAACTAGAAATGATAATTTTGAAAGAATCAGAATTCTCCGAAAATTAAAAAAGTTTAATTGAAATTTGGATTAAAAAACGAAATAATACCTACTAATCATTTTGAAATCTAATGGGTTTAAATTGTTCGAATATAATAAAATATTTAGATATAATTTTAAAATTGAAAAGAGTTACTAATAGTAGTAAAAAAGGGAGGTGGAGTTGTGGTAAAAAGTGACATCGAAAGTGAGAAACTACAATGAAGATGACAATGATTTTTTTAAGAAGGAAGAAAGAAAAAGAAAAAAGTAATAAGGAGAAAAAGTTAAAATAATAAGAAAATTAAGAAAATATATTTTATAGCGAAATACTTGTAATAATAAAATTATATTCGTTTTTTTAGTTTGTTCACACTTTTTAAGAGAGTGCATGCACTCTTCATGTCAGGTGGACAAAAAATAATGTAATAATATCAGTTTAGGATTGTTTAGGGGTAATAGAACGCTTGCTTAGTTTAGGTATCTTTTTAAAAATTCGAGATAACTTCAAGTGTCACTATATATCTTTTCTCTAATATAATAGATAACTATTATTGGACGGAAGAAATATCATAATTTTACTATATATAAAACTAGTACCGAATATGGCATGTACCTAACACACAAACTTAAGTTTGCAGCCAAACTTTACAGTACTATAATTTGGTATCAATACTATTTCTATGCAATCTTATCTCATTACTCCTATCTCCAATATTTAAACCTTTTATTTTCCCCAATATTTAAATTTAAAGCCTAATGATTTTTCTTCTGCATAAAATATAAATGTATCTTTTATGTCTTTCAATTTTGGATATATACAAATAGACACTTAGATTTATATATAATTAAATAAGTTCATACATTAGTACTACATAACATAATATACGTAAAATACCACATAAGACTCAAATTATCATGTAGAATATCACAGAACATGTGTCACATCTATTTATTCAATTTTAAACAAGTTTAAACACAGACATATTTATATATTACTTTGTCATTTGGATGGATTTAAAAACTTGCACTCAAAAAGAGATTGGGCTGAGCAATTTCTATGTAGTCACTCTTTGGAAAGAGCCAAAAAGAAGAAAAAAAAGGAAGTGCAGGGAGCTTCTTTAATTTCTTTTCTTGATTTTCACACTAACATCTTCATCTTCATCTTCTTCTTAATTCATAGCAAAACAGTATGTTAGAAGGCAAAGCACTGATTGAAGACACAGACATGCCAGTAAAGATGCAGATCCAAGCTATGTCATATGCTTCTCAAGCTCTTGATCTTTATGATGTTTTAGACTGCAAATCTATTGCTGCTCACATCAAGAAGGTCTCACCCCTTTTCCACATTCTTCAAAAAAAAAAATCAATCTTTTCTTCATACAAATGTACCAAAATTTATTAATTTTAAAACTTTGGTACTCAGATGAAAGTTTAGATAGTCAATCAATTGAGTTAGTGTGATTTCCAATTGTACTAATTTATACCTAAGATTTTGCCCTTTCTTGTTTTTCAATTTTTTATGCAGGAATTTGACAAGAAGTATGGAGGTGGATGGCAATGTGTGGTGGGATCAAACTTTGGGTGTTTCTTTACTCATACTAAAGGAACATTTATCTATTTCACTTTAGAGACTCTAAACTTCCTCATCTTCAAAGGAGCCTCTTCTCCTTGACAAGATATAATAGGCCGTTGTGGTCGGGCCCTTTTTCTTGCACTATAGCAGGAACTTTAGTGCACCGCGCTGTAGTTACTCTTAGTTAAGTCATTCCTCTTGTTCATAACCCCCTCCTCCTTTTTTAACATTTTTTTTTCTACTTTTGAAAGCAAGATCTGGCCATTGTATGTTTTCAAAGAAAATGTAACTTTTAGTCATGTATCCATGAGTAGATTAAATTTAATTATGCCCACTCACTTTACTTATCAAGAAGGTTATGATGCCTTTGAGAAAGACACTTTCTGGGTTTGCCTTAATTAAGGACCAGATTTAAAGGAAAAGGAGTGTTGAAGTAGCTTTGTCACAAAGTTGAATTTGCCATTTTAGAATCTCTTTGCATATTTTCCATAGTCAATCATAAGCTTTGTAGGCCATGTCTATACTAGAGGTGGTCACTATGTCTAGGACTTTACAGCTTGTTTGGATGGTTGTTGGCTATTGGATTATATTACTACTATAATAACATATTCAGTATAATTTTACAAAAGTGAGATTTGAAGAGAGTATGCAGACCTTACTTCTATTTTAAAGGTAGAGAAGTTGTTTCAACGGAAAAATAGTTCAAAGCAGTTTAGAAGAAGTAATAGAAGTCGAAAAAATAGTACTCCCTCCGTTTCATAAAGAATGACCTAGTTTGACTTGGCACGGAATTTAAGAAAATAAAGAAATTTTTTGAATTTGTGGTCCTAAATTAAAGTTATGTCAAATGTACAAAATTGCTCTTTAATCTTGTGGCCTTAAACATGTCACGTGAAAAGTTGAAATTAAAATGTTGCAAAAAAAAAAAGAGGTCATTCATTTTGAAATAGACTAAAAAAGAAAGGAGGTTATTCTTTTTTAAACGGAGGCAGTAGATAGTAACAAAAATAATACCACTAATAACAGGACATTAACTACAACAAATAATATGATAGTTAATTTATAAAAAAACAACAAATAATAGCAAAACTCGACACTTAAATAATTAAAAGAGCAATATTATAACTACTAGTATGAATGAATGACAAGAAAATGTGCTACTACCTACTAACCTTCTACCATAATTCGTGTACTTCATAACCTTCTATCCAAGGTCACGTCATATCTAATCACCTCTCCTCAATACTTATTCGATTTACGTCTACGTTTCCTGAAACCGTTCATAGCCAACCTCTCATACCTCTACACAGGACATCCATACATCTCCTCATTATATGCCCGAATCATCTCAATCTAGCTTTCTGTATCTTGTCCTCCACAGAAGTCCATACACATTGACTAAATTACATGAAACTTTTATACGTTACAATGTATGTATTAATTTGAGTAATATTTGTGACTTTTTTGAAGTGATATCTCATCCTATAAATTGGAATGTTATTCACCTTTGAAAGACGAAAAATTCTCTCCCCTTTCTACATCTCGTCTATAATATCTTAGTCTGTAGTATTCCACTTACTATTAATTTACAACACTAAATAAGTTCTTGGAAGATAGCAGAATAAAACCCATCCTTCAAGGTTTTGGATGCACAACTTGATACCATCATCAAAGAAAAAAGAATACAATTCCAGAATCTTGGAAATGTTCAATGAGTTCAAAGATCCAACTCTTGATGATTGCCCAGCAAGCACTGATGAATGAACATGTTCAGAGCACAGGAGTCAACAATAGTTTGTGAAGAAAATGAGCTTCCAAGTTTGCAATAACAAGGTCTGCCATGGCTGTGCAAGTTTCTACTGTATCACTTGCAGCATGGGACAATAGAACAACATTCTCAAGTCCGAACAATTGTTCAGGAACCTCTGGTTCTGTCTGATAAACATCAAGACCAGCCCCACCAATACGACCTTCAATCAGTGCAGCTACAAGTTCAGATTCATCTACATGTGCACCTCGTCCTATGCTGATTAAGATGCCCTTTGGACCTAATGCATCAAGCACTTTGCGGTTGATTATGCCTTGGGTCTCTTCAGTCAAAGCGCATGCAACAATAAGGATTTCAGAATTTGCAGCCAAATCGACCACAGTAGAGTAGTATTTGTAGTTTAAGTTTGGTTTCTTGGATCTGGAGTGGTAGCTAATGGGGCATCCAAAAGCTTCAGCTCTCTTTGCTATTGCTGAACCAATTCTGCCCAATCCAATTATGCCAACTAATTTACCACTGAACTGAAACAAGGAGCAGTCATAATTTGTTAAAAGTGAAAACAAAAGACCAAATAAAAAGAAGAATTCAGCATTTAAATTTTTGTCATTAAAAAATAAAGATCCAGGTCTAATGGAAATTCAATATGTTTACTGTTTTACATACTTTGAGGCCTTGAGACGATATACCCATACTATTTCAAGACTCAGCAGGCATTCTGCAAAGGAACTCCTATAAGTACTACTGCTCGTTTTGTAAATAAAGTTTCCCAGAATGCTCTGGGGTGTGTTATTGCATAATGGGACAATGGAGGGGGGATTGGCCTGACTCCCAAAAAGCTGTGTGATACAAAAACCACGAATTCCACACAGATGAGTATGACTACTTCTTCGTTCAGAAAAAAAAAAATTGTATCATCATGCTTGATCCTTATAATAGGCCTTTGCCACTTATCTACATGGTAAGGCCCCTAGCATCCCTAGGCAGAGGTTGAAACCTAGTCATATAAGTCACATCTCGAAGAGTAGTTGCATATTTAGCTAAGCTATCTGCTACTTGATTAACTTCTCTAAAATAGTGTTAGACTTCCACTTCTGCTTGAGATAAAATCTGTATGATGTCGTTTATGCTAGCTCTTAATTTGCAATTCTCAGTGCTCCTTTCTTTCAGCATGTTCACCAATATTAGGGAGTCTAATTCCAGAACAAATTTAGTGTATCCATGACCAACACACCAAGCTGCATAGGCTTCAGCAAGGTTACTACTACCGCACTTATTGGGAATAGCAAAAGCCATTATCATCTCCCTCTTAAAATCTCTAATAATTCCACCAATTCTTGCTTTCCCACTAGATATTGGGAAGCTTCCATCTGAATTGACTTTAACCTTGCCTTAATTGGGTAATTGCCATATTACAATAGTGGATCTTGGCATAGGTTTTCAGTCTCTCCACCATTTAACAGATTTTACTCCAAGTGATATCCAGATCACAGCAAGGGAAGACCAGGCTACTAGCTGTTCTAAGGATCCAAAAAACTTAATGTTTCATACTACTTATATGCCATCTTCTCCATTTCTCCATATTTGCAAGAGCAAATACCTTCCCAAATTTCCCAGCAGTCAGCAGATCACCAAAGGAGTAATCAGAAGCAACATTTTATGAAGGCCCTTTTATGAACTCTGTTTCTTGGTTTGACTTCAAACCATGTTCTGAGCAGTGTTATTAAAAGCAAAAAGTGCAAAAAAGCTATAAGGTATGTTGGGGCTTTAAGCGCAAATAAAGCTCACGCTTTATTTCTGTCCAAGACTAATAAATATAAGTATGAATGACAAATATAGGATAAAAGAAATTGAAATTATTTTATGATAAAGTGAAATATCAATAGTTTAGTGCCTCCTCTTCAAAAGAGGCTCATTAGCAAGGAAAAATATGTCTTAGTGCCTTGATGACGTTACTAAGACACACATTAAGCGAGGTGAAGCACTCAACACGCTTTGAGTCTCACTTCAGGGCTTAAGCACCCCATTTGATAATACTGGTTCTGAGCAGTCTCCTAGTGGGAGTAATCTGATGAGCTTTTCCCAAAGAGCTCCAAAAAATTCCACTATCCTATAAGTATCACCAATGTTCGATTTCCGAGAGCCAAATACATTACTTGACAAACAATTTCCCACATATGGAAAATTGTGAATATGTTGAGTTGTATAGACTTTTGGATTGAATAGTAAATCTTTACGAATCATTTTCTGAGTATGTTATTATTCCTAATCAGGATGATTAAGGCTTGCAATTGGTTATGCTTTGCGAAACTCACATATGCAAAATTGTGGATTTCTCTTCAAATATATTTTAAGGAAGTACGAAAAGCATAGAATAAGAACAAACCTTTGATGTCAACTCGAAATCGCCATTTTTCCATAACCCACTTCTAACAAACCCATCAGCAACACAAATTCTCCTCAAAGTGGCTAATATCAGGCCAATCGCTGCATCGGCTACATCATCAGTGAGCACATCGGGAGTATTAGTAACTCTAATCCCTCTCTCTTTACACTTTACCAAATCAATCTTATCCAAACCCACACTGTAAGATGATACAATTTCCAAGTTTGGCAATGCATCAATGAGCTCCGATTCAGCACCAAAAAATGCGTTTCCCACAACAGCTCGGACTGAATCACTGTTCTGAGTAAAAAACTCAGACTTAGAAGAAGCTTCCCAGAATCTGAAGAGGTTGAAACGCTTGTTGAGCTCTTCTTCTAGGTAAGATAACATTGGGCATGTCATCAATACTCCTATTTTCGCCATCGCCATTATCAACTTGGGCCTTGTTGCACACAAATTAGCATTTTGCGAGTAAAATGTTAAATTTAGGTTTCACTTTTTTTTTTACTAACAAGAATTTAAGAGGTGATTTGGTTTGTGAACAAATTTTAAGATGGCATAATTGTCCGTGCATTTATACTTGTCCACTGTTATTTTGAGATATCTGATCATGCTTGTTCGGCTTATAACAAAGTAATAAATAATTTATTATTTTGTGTCTATTTTACCCTTGTTATTAAATATTATCATTTTTCAACATTTAGATGATTTATATTTATTTAATAAGAGTGATTTAGTAAAATTAACCCTATAATTTATTGCTTCTTAATTCCTATGTCAAATCAATAGGGGATAACTATTGTTGAACAGAGGGATTAATATGCGCTTTAATTTGGCGTCAACTCACATTTATCCCTTTAATTTTGTGTGTACACAAGTAGACACTTAAACTTGTATAAAGTTATATAAATAGACACATGCATGCTACGTGGCATCCTACCTGCAATTTGTGTCATATGTGGCATACTACATGGAAATTTGTGTCCTACATGGTGTCATAGGTGTATTATGTTAAGTAAGACTCATGTGTCTATTTGTACAAGTTTAAGTATCTGTTTATACACACTCAAAGTTGGAGGGCATAAATGTGAAATGAATCCTAGTTAAATGACACATTTATGAATTATAACAAAACTGTTTGGGAAAATAACATTTTTAATGCTTGTGTTATTGTATTATTCTTATTTTAGTCCTTGTGATACTTGATTAAGCACATTTGACCTTCAATTAAGTAATGCTTGTGATTTTAGTCCTTCAACTATCCGACATCAAATAAAATAACGGTCTGTTAATTTGCTGAGGAGCAAGTTAGGTATTTATATTTCTAGTGTGATCATACTCCATGAATTATTCAACATTACGATGCAGTAAAGGGAAAACTCATAAAACCTAGGAGACAATGTACTTTTAAGGGGCTGTTTGGTACAAACATTGATAACGCACGGATTAGTAATGTAAGGATTAACGATGAAGGGATTAGAAAGAGTCTTAACAAAGGGAACCAAAATTTACATCAACATGTAGCCCTCCAGACAACCATGACAACCAAAATCTTAGTTACATTACTAAACTACTGGAGTTAACAGTGGTTTGTTCTGAAAGTGAGCTTCTAAGTTACCAATGACAATGTCAGCCATCGACTCGCGTGTTTCCTCTGTACCACTAGCTACATGAGGCAACAAGACCACATTCTCAAGGCCAAGCAGCTTATCAGGTACTTCGGGTTCGTTCTCAAACACATCAAGGCCAGCGCCCCCTAATCGACCATCCAGAAGAGCAGATACCATCTCTTTTTCATCAACATGAGGTCCCCTTCCAATGTTGATAAGAATCCCTTTTGCACCTAATGCATCAATCACTTCGCGGTTGACAATGTAACGAGTCTCAGGAGTTAGTGCACACGCCACAACCAGGATCTCACAGTTGGTAGCGAGTTCTACTACAGTTGGATAGTATTTGTAATTTGTATTTGCCTTTTCTGATCGCGCATAGTAACTGATTGGACAATCAAAAGCCTCTGTTCTCTTTGCAATTGCTAAGCCAATCCTCCCTAATCCTATGATACCAACTGTTTTGCCACTAAACTGCAAAGAAAGAGCGAGGAATCAGGTAAATGTTGGTGTACATGTAGCCTAGCGGTATCTGGTTCATCTGAACCCAGTACTTTTGACTCGGAGCATAACTTCATGTGTAAAATCCAAAATTGTCAAAGTAACTTATCATCTATTGCTTAAACATCTTCTTCCACCAATCAAACTAATATCTTAAACTCGATCTTTAATAAATATGGCCATATAAAATGAAACAGAAAGAACACTAACCTTAGAAGTCAATTCGAAATCACCGGCCTTCCACAATCCCTTCTTAACATATCGATCAGACTCGCAAATCCTCCTTAGCACAGCCAACATTAGTCCAATAGCAAGATCAGCAACATCCTCAGTCAACACATCAGGTGTATTAGTCACTCTAATACCCTTCTCTTTACACTTGTTCAAATCAATCTTATCTAAACCAACACTGAAACTAGCCACAATTTCTAGCTGAGGCAACCCCTCGATAAGCTCTGCATCAGCACCAGCAGCAGCGTTGCCCACAACAGCACGTATTGAATGCGCGTAGTCGTTGATGAATTGTTTCTTGTCGGAGAAGTTCCAGTAACGTATGAGGTTGAATCGATTATCGAGTTGTTGTTCTAAGTATGATGACATTGGACACGCCATTAGTACTCCTATATATTCCATTTTTCTTCTATATGAGGTTAGTTATAAGTGTCTGCAAGATTGGGAAGAATTGAAACTATGTTGACTCTTTATAACTAACTTATCTTTTGATAGTACAATTTGGTGGTTCTCAGTGATGGGCTCTAAAATGTGTACAATTATCGTGTGAATTATATACCCATACTTTATGTATCCTTCAACTTGGCTTCATCTTGCATCTATGTCCTCTAGCTATGGGTGTGCCAAGTAGACACTTAAACTGGTATAAGATTGAACAATTAGACACATCACACATTCATCTTGCATGACGTTCCTACATGAAATTTGTGTGTCCAGTGTGGCATCCTATGTGCATTATGTCAAGTAGGATGGTGTGTCTACTTGTTCAATTTTATACAAGTTTAAGTGTATATTTATGCACACCAAAAGTTGGAGGGCCTACATGATATCTGAATCCAAATTAAATAGCATATTTATGTATTATGTCAATTATAATTGAAAAGTGATGAAAATGTCCTCGAACTTGACATGAATTATTACTTACATTCCTAAGCTATGTCTAGTACTAAAAACACCTCTACACTTGATTAAATGAGCTTAAAAACACATGAATTGTGAGTCATGACGTTGAAAGATAATTTTGAAAAACGTTTCTCTCTTACTGTATGTAGAAAAGTCATTTTCATTCAGTTTCGGAACAAAATATTTAAGTAACTAAACATGACAAATTCCTTCGTACCAAACACACCTTTAAGCAAGTAAATTTTGTTATGTTTTTAATTTTATAAATGGGAGTTGTCTTTATTTATTTTAAAATAAATTAAATGGATATCATTCTTATTCTTTATTTTAGGCGTAATTTTTTAATGACATCAAATTACTCTAGATTTTACTTTCTCATCCTTCAAAATCTATCTTCACCTTAATTAAATGAAGTATTTCTTTCTTAGAAAACATTAATCCAAAATTAAATAACTTAAGGAATAAAGGATGGAAAAACATATCCTGTCCCATTAACAGCATGCTTCTTGTGGATGTGGGTGAGACGATTTATAATAATGATTTTATATTGAGATAATATATAAATACATCCTCATGTTTGTCCCCCTTCTACAACTTAATACTCAAATTATGTGGAAATTCTATTACCAGTCCCTATATTTTTCAAATGCATAACACATAAATATATTATTTAACTTGGTCTAGGCTCACATTTATTTTCTCCAATTTTGGTGTGCAGTGTAAACAAGTTGACATTTAAATTTGTATAAAGTGAAACAAATAAACACACACATTCTACATGGCATTTTGCATCCTATGTGGTGTCCTACGTGTATAATATTACGTAAAATTCACGCGTCTACTTATTCAACTTTATACAAGTTTAAGTGTCTATTTGTCATAGCCAAAATTGAAGGATTAAATGTGAAATAAGGCCAAACTAAATGACACATTTATGTTTTATGTCTTTTTTAAAAATATGAAGATAGGCCTTTGCATAATCTAGTCATTAGACAACATAATATGAATATCGAAAGAAAAAGACATATGTTCTTAGTAAATTCGATATACTTGTTTATAATTCTTTCAATTGGATTCAAATCGAAGTAGTTAATAAGTGCATTCTTAGAAGTCATAATACATAAATGTGTCTTTAATTTTGGTCGGTTGACATAGATGCCCTCTAATTTTGGATGTGCACAAGTAGACACTTAAATTTGTACAAAATTAAATAAATAGACACATTCGTCCTACATGACAATTTTGTGTTCTAACTTTGGTGCATCCTACATAACGCCCTCCAGCTTTGGATATGTACAAGAGGACATTTATACTTATATAAAATTGAACAAATAGACACATTCGTCCTACACGACATTCTACTTGTATTATGTCACGTAGGATGCATGTAGACACTTGTTCAATTTTATACAAGTTTAAGTGTCTTATTATGCACACCTAAAGTTAAAAAGCATAGATGTTAGTTGAAATTAAACTAAAAACATAAATATTAGTTGAAGCTAAGTTAAAGCTTAAATTTATTTGTATTATACCTTCTCAAAAAATAGTGAAGATTTTCATGGATTTGCTTACTGATCAAAATATAGTAAAAGATTGAACTGACACATTCAATTAGACTAATTAGTGAGCTCAAATATATTTCTTATTCTGATGGAATTGGTACATTAAGAAATATTTTCTGAAAGATAATACTTATCTGGTTGACAAAAAAATATTTTCAATAAATATAAAGGCAAAATTAAATAAAAAGTTGACAATGACAGAGGTGCACCGCCCATGGGTTTCAACCGTTACTCTGTAAATTTGGTGTGGCAGGCAATTAATTCATTATCATATCCTCATGAACATGAAGACTGAAGTCATGAATGATCGAAAAGTGTTTTGAGTTTTATCGTAACCCTCTCGCAGACTTATATAGTATGACTTAGTAGCTTAATACTCTTGCAATTGTGACTGTTCTTCACCTTAATTTGTTCTTATACAACCACCTTATAATTATTGTTGTTTATAGTAGCAACAATCTTTATGTTATTGTTATATTATTATTATTATTATTAAAAGCTTTTATCATCTTAATAAATCAACCAGCCGCACTTCAATTTAAAATAATTAGTGAGGGTTATAATATATGTATGTATATTTCTATATTTATAGAGATTTAGAACTCGTTATGACATGACTTGAAAGCACATAGGACATCCAAGTTGGAAAGAAATAACAAATAAGACCTATTTCACACCTTTGATCTATTTTGGGGGGAATGATGTCTGAATTTCATTTGTAGCAAACAACATTCATCCAAATAAACACACATACCTAATATTACACGATTTTTTCGTTAAAAAATTACTCTATATATATGAATAAAATTATTCGTATATAAATAGCAATAGCAATAGCAACAAAAGGTGAAATTTCTATATAAAGTCATCAAATTAGAAAAGTGACTTGTTTGCTATAAAACATGCACCGCACGTTGTCTCAACCATCCAAAAAAACTAACACCAAAATCTCTTCCATTCTCCATCAAAAGAGCAAAACTTTCTCTGATTAAATTCCTTTCTTTGCTAATAGAATCCTTTTTCTTCTCCAAAACTCTAAACTTTGCATTATTTTTCCTCTATTCACCTCCTCTTTATGCCCCGTTTCCTCGAGTTTCAACAACTCCATAATTATATTGTTGCATTGTCACTGGTATAACATATTTCAATTTAGCTTGAATCAGAAAAATGGTTCGAGCAGCGCTTGAGGAAGCCAAAGAAATGTGCAAGGCAAAGTTGTTGCATTTCAAAGGAAAATCTGAAGATGGAACAGGACAGGAAACAAAAAGTGTTACTATTGAGACCAGTAATAGCAGTGATTCAGGGGATGAATCGAAAAGTGAAGATCAGCCTGTTGATTCTCAAAAGACTGGCTGTGTGCTGAGTCGCAGTGAGTCTATTAAGTTGCGTTTGGCCAATGAGACCCTTGTTGTCTCTAGCCCACGCCCGAAACAGGGCCCACCTTCAGGCAAGACATCTTCTAATTTTGTCCATCTTTCTTACTATTCATGGCGAACTAACTACCTGCATTGTGATAATAGTACAATATAACAACAATTACGCCTCAATTTCATACTAGTTAACGAAGGGAGTTTAGATTTCTATTTCCCCTCTCCCTGCATTCAAATGATTGTGATATTTTTCTCCGGTACCAATATAGATATGGAGCTGATGAAGGAAAAATTTGCAAAGTTGTTGCTTGGCGAGGATATGTCTGGTGGAGGAAAGGGTGTGTCTTCTGCATTGGCATTGTCAAACGCGATCACAAACCTAGCAGGTATTGCAATTACACCAGATCACAGGCTGTGTATATATACTATCTCGGTTCTATTTTATATGACATTCATTCTATTTGCCTATTTTTCTCAAAATGCAGCTTCTGCCTTTGGGGAACAGAAGAGATTAGAGCCAATGCCAGCAGATAGAAAAGCCAAATGGAGAAGAGAAATCGATTGGTTGTTATCTGTAACAGATCATGTTGTTGAATTCGTTCCTTCTAAACAAATATCAAAAGACGGAACATGCATGGAGGTTAACTCTCTCTCCCAGAAATTCTCTTCGCGTGTATCATATATCTAGCTTAAAACTAACAGGATAACATGAATTTTTTGTTTGTCAGGTTATGGTGACAAAGCAGAGAAATGATCTTCAAATGAACGTTCCAGCATTACGCAAGCTAGATGCTATGCTTCTCGTAAGAGAAAAACTTCATTTTAAATCATAATTTCAAACTAATGTAATCTATAACTATCGATGTTTAAGCTTGGTTTGATGACCAACAGGACTGCCTAGATAGCTTTAAAGACCAAAATGAGTTCTCGTATGTATCAAAGGATGACGAATCACAGGAAGGGAAGAACGATGACAAATGGTGGATACCGACTCCTAAGGTTCCGACTAATGGCTTGTCTGATGTTACAAGGAAATGGCTGCAATTTCAAAAGGATTCAGTAAACCAAGTTCTTAAAGCAGCCATGGCCATAAATGCTCAAATCTTATTAGAAATGGAAATCCCTGAAAGTTATATAGATTCCCTACCTAAGGTAAAACAACAAACGGAAATCTTATATAAGTATTTTCGTTTTGAAGTTGTTTTCTTTCTAAGAGGTGGAATAGAATAACACGTCATGATCTAATATATTCTCTTCTTATGTGTAGAATGGGAGAGCAAGTCTTGGAGATACGATCTATAGGAGTATCACTGACGAATACTTTGATCCTGACTACTTCCTCACAAC
>JAJOOR010028224.1:0-13606 GCA_036250505.1 Solanum acaule | reverse complement strand
CCCCCCCCCCCCCCCCCCCCCCCCCCCCCCCCCCCCCCCCCCCCCCCCCCCCCCCGAGGCTTCAAAGAACAATATTTTGATCATTTGATTGATTTTATCCCCAAATAACTAATTCTAGGGATTATTGTGCCACCTAGGTTTAAAAAAACAGTATCAAAACTATGGTATTATTAATCTTGAAATTGTTTATACAAAAAAAAAAAAAATCCAACTAAATATAGGATTGAATAATCCCAATTTTTTTATGTTTGTATAATCAAATTTTATCCTAGGGTTGTTATTCTTTCTCCGAGGAAATAAACAAGCCCTAAAGGATTGATGTACAACATTAAAAGCATTTTTACTAAGTGCAAAACTAATAGAACTAGAAAACGAGAATAAACAATCCTTAGACGGTAAACACATGGTGCATATAAGTATTTATTATTTTGGGCTCAGATCTCCTTCGAGTTCGTCAAATCCGAAAACTTTAAAAGGTATTTTACAATCAAAATTAGGCCATCATAAAATAAAATAGATTGAGATTTTTAGCGCTATAATTTCACTAAAGCTTTAATAGGCAGTTTACAATCAAAATTAGGTCATCATAAAATAAAATAAATTGTGATTTTTAGTGCTATAATTTCACTAAAGCTTTAATAGGCATTTTACAATCAAAATTAGGTCATCATAAAATAAAATAAATTGTGATTTTTAGCACTATAATTACACTAAAGCTTTAATAGGCATTTTACAATCAAAATTAGGTCATCATAAAATAAAATAAATTGTGATTTTTATCGCTATAATTTCATTAAAGCTTTAATAGGCATTTTACAATCAAAATTAGGTCATAATGAAATAAAATAAATTGAGATTTTGTAGGGCTATAATTTCACTAGTAGATACCAAACAAGAAGGTTAAAGGCAAGTTGTCATGTTAATGTTAAAAAATCAAAATTAACAAAATACTTTTACCTTAGAGAATTTTCATTGAAAAAAATTTGAATGCCCTAAAGACTTAATAAAATGATATATTCATGTAATTTTAGATTTTATGTGATAATTTACTTACTTGAAAATAAGATAAATAATTAATTATCTAATATATGAGTCACATTGAATTTCTCTAATTAAAGAGACGTTAATTTTCTAGCTATATGGACTAATATTACCATCCATCAATTAAAGTAAGAAATAGACATATTATAACATGTTTTGTTTTAACACTAATCACTAATTACTCGAATAATGTTAAATGGTTTTTTTCCTCCACTAATAGAGGCAAATCCACCAAATATAGATTCACGTTAGTCGAAGTGATGTCATGCAACACCACATAGTTTGAAAACTTTTATCAAACATCCATAGACCTGATGTACTAACATATAAATATAAATTTAATGATATAACTGAATGAAGCTCGTTGATCCACAGACTAATGGTTTGGGAATCACTTTGCATACGTTAGGTTGCATAATTGAAACCTGTCAAGCTTCCACCTATACATTTTATGTAAAAATAATAATAACATAATTGTCAGCTAAAAACAAAATGATCTAGCTCAAATTCGAGCCTTGATCGTTCATGCTCTCAAGGGCCTAAGGGGCACATTGACCCAATGATCTAGTCCAACAAATATGTTTGAGGTATCCTTTTAAAATACATAATAGTTTTATGAAGTGTACACATATATACTCACAAAGTTTTTTTCTCGAAATTAACAGTTGCACATGCACCTCAACCCT
Source organism: Solanum acaule (assembly GCA_036250505.1). Lineage (NCBI taxonomy): Eukaryota > Viridiplantae > Streptophyta > Magnoliopsida > Solanales > Solanaceae > Solanum > Solanum acaule. Next base: position 11,879 of record JAJOOR010028224.1, on the reverse strand, counting down.
TTCACGTGGGTCTGAATCTAATAAACTTTTTACTACTAACACATTAATCCACCAAATTGGTGGCTCATTTTTTTCAATTTGTTAGTTATGTTAAGACATTAGATATCTCTCAATAATGAAGCATCTTCACATGACAAAAAAAACTTTCCATTATGGAAGGAAAAAAAAAGGTGCTACTTATTTGAAAGTGGAGAATACTTTGCTTGAAAACCTTTTCATTTGCATGTGGGAAATGGCTGTTGACTTTATAATTGACAAGCACATTACCCAAACATAATTTTGTAAAAAAGGAACTAGGGGACCATTGTAATTTGCATAATTCTTCCTTGTGGATCCTTCTTTCCTTTTTTCCTAAAACAAAAGTGCATGAACTTGTGGTGATAGTTATTATCAATGGGTTGGAAAGACAAGTGTTCTTGTCAAGGATATTTTTGGTGATATTGCAATTTGTTTTAGGAAGCTAGTTTGGCCTCTCTCCTTTTTTTTGGTCCACATGTTTGTTGGATTTGAAAGTGATTAGGGCGTCATATGGAAGCTTACAATTGCAAATCATATGGTTGATAAATCAGACGACAAATAAAAGCATACTAAAAACAAATTTAAATTAGGTTTGGTCAAACGACCTACATATTGAAAACTAATATTAAAAAGCATAAACTCTATTGGGAGATTTAATCTCCGCATAAATTAAACGCTTAAATGTTTACATTGTGGATGTTATCGTGTTGTGCTATGAGAATATGGATCTTCAATTTATAGATCTCCAAATTTTCCCTCTAGATATGGAAGAGATTTATATTTTTCTTTCAGGAAAAATAAAAGCAATTATGGTAATACTTTAATTTTTCTTCAAATGAAAATTAAAACTAAAATATGATATAAAAAAAATCAGGGCAAAACTCTAACCGTTTGTATATTGCAAAAAAAATAAAATTGATTATGCATTGGAAGAATTGTAATGTATTGGGTATAATTTTATTTGGAAAAAGATAGAGTTGCCTATAAATGTTATACTGGTACTTTTAAAAAATAGTTAATTTGAAACTAAATAGAATATAGTAGAGAACAATGGAATTTTAATACTCAACAACAACATATCTAGTGTAATCCTACGAGTAAGATTTGGAGAGGAAAAAGTGTACGTAAACCTTAAAGATAGTCATTTCGGATCCTAAACACTAGTCATAACTAGATACAACGATAATCGAAATGTAAAAAACCATCAAATAATAATCAAACTTAAAAAATAAGAAACTATAAGAGTAATACAATTATTTAATACGATTAATAATAAAAAGGTATAAGGGAGACGACGCTCGACTATTTATGAAATATTATTTTGATTATTTACAAGAGAATAATAATAATTTATTTTCAACTTTGAAATTGGGGAGGGAATTTTTCTATTGGAGAGAATTTGGACAGAATTTGATTCCCATATGGCCTTAGGCTTGGAAGGTAGGAAATGATGGGAAAAAAGAAGAGAAAAGTAGAAAAGGTGATATAAGCTTGAAAATGGGGGAAAGAACTAGTGGACTATAGGATATTTTTTTAATACATGAGTCAAGCAATTTTTTATTTACTATAAAAAAAAATTAAAATATTTTTTTATAAACAATATGATGGGTGTTTTTTAAAAAGTAATGTCTAAATAAAATTTTTAAAAAATGTTAAAAAAATTGATGTCCAAATTCTCACAAAAAAATGACTCTTCTTTCTTTTATAAACTCTAACTAAAAGTAAGGGTGTCAAGTAAAGAGGTACATTGTATGGTAGATATTTAATACTATATTGAAATAGAAACTTTTGATATCATGATTTCGATATTATGATATTTGCTAAACATTTTTAAAACGCGCATATATATATATATATATATAGTCACTATTTAATGCATGGAAACTAAAGAAAAAATAGAGGAAGATAAAATTTGAAAGTTTTCCTCTTTTGTTGATTGAGACAACACAAAATAAGAAAGAAATTTAGGTAAAGGAAACATGGATGATGTATTCATGTAAAGATAGAAATAAAATAATAACTAAATCATGAGTTATGAAAAGGAAAATTTTCACCATATATAATTTGGTCAATTTTATTTATTAACTATCTCTTAGCATGTGCATGCAACATATGATATAATAACATAGCATTAATATTATTAAAATAAGTTTTGAGTAAATAATTATACATAAAAAATAAAGTATAATTTTTTTTTTTGTATTATCAATGTAAATTGTATTTGCCATTCACAAAAGTTTTGTCAAGATAAGAAAATGTATCTTTCTACGTTGATTGTGAATATATTCGTAGAGAGTTTTCAGATGATACATACTCATAAATAAACATAGAATTTTAATATACAAACAATATTCAAAGAGCTTATTTTTAAAGTCAACTACGTTGAAGTGAGTTAATGTATAGGTGGGCGAAATCTGAATGAAAAAGACATATAGCTAAGTCATTATAGTCAAGGTAAATTTAGTCAAGCTATATTGACCTCTAAATAAAGTAAATACAACGATTTTATGATTTATATAGTTTTTTTTTTTTTTTGGTGTTATGATTTATATAGTTAATAAAATGTCAATTGACTTAAATTGAAGAATAACTAGTAGATTAAAATTGGCAGCCAATGAAAATAGTTATCTTTTTACATAAACTCGAATATTACATAAGTTGTCTCTTGGAAGATTTGTTACCATTATTAACTTTTTTTTTATCACAGAAACTTATAGCCATTATTCTTTTTAGGAAAAATGGCCGGATATATTCCTCAATTTTGTCATTTAAAATTGATATATTTTCATTATAAAAGTAGTTTATATATTTCTGTTTTTATACAAATTGTTATATACCCTTTTCCTTTAACGGAAGTGAAAAAAATTATTTTAAATTTACTTTTAAAATTCTCATGTAGGGGTGTATTTGATCATATCAGACCCTTTTCCCTTCAGTATTCTACTCGAAAATATATGTCTAGAGATTATTATAAAAAGTTCTAAACTTAATCACACTTGAATAGGAGCTTAGGGTGACGACCCACCACGTCATCACACCACATAAGCGCCACATAGGTGTCACTTGACACAAGGCTTCCCATGTGGATGGCTTACATAGGAAGAATGTTAGTTCATAGTGAAAGGTTCTAGAAATACATGGAGAATTCCATGGATTTTCATGGAAGGTCTTTGGAATATTATAGTTGTGTAGAGTATTCTAGAGAAAGAGCCTACTTGTAATTATGTAGGAACTTGTTTAACAATTATTATTTATATATTATCCGTAAGTAAATAGTATAAATAAAGTGGCATCCATTTGTAAAAACATCAAGCAAGAATCAAGCAATCTTCTAAGCAATATAAAAACCTTCTTAGAAATTCTCTTGTGTCTTTCTTCATTCTTAGAGATCTAATTTGAAAAGGTTTACTTAAGTTTACAAGATCGTTAAACATTCATGAGTAAGTTGTCGAGTGCCGCACAAAGCGCTTAATAGAAGTCAAAGATTGTGACAGAGTGGTATCAGAACTAGGTTGATACTAAGGGAATGACTAACGAGGAAAACATCAATGATGCTAGCACGACCAATGCCAGGAAAGATAGTGGAAAGAAGCACTGAAAGGGAAGGAAGAACCTTAAGAGTAACGAGGAATTGTTACTCGATCCTACACCAAGTGAAGTGTTGACATCTCTATGGATGGGCTGCAAAATAGGGTCACGATGGAGTTGGAGTGCCGACAGGTTAGGACTATTGATGAAGCCATCACGCAAGCCGAAACTTTGACCGACATTAAGCATGAAAAACGTGACAAAAGAAGAGAATAAAAGATAAAATGTAGTCATGACCAAGGTGGGGGAGATCGTGCAAAAGCAAAGAACAACAACCACATCCCAAGAATCATTACACCTATAAGTTTGATGGCAAGAAGTTTGGACATCAAAGTGATACTGATAAGAAGGCATAAAATACATAGATAAACGGTTGCTACATATGCGATGGGCCACATGGCTATGCAAGTTGCCCTGAAGAACCCTGGTGTCATATTACGGGAATAGAAAGAGAAAAATGCACAAGAACTAGGGCAAGGTTCGGGCACTACATAGTTAGGCCTTATCTGATTATGTGGAGCTATCACAAAGAAATCATAGAAGTCAAAAGAATATGACGCACAATATGTAGACATTACAATCAATGTAAGTTATGGTCGACATTGGTGCAGAGGCCAACGTCGTGTCCAAGACCGAAATAACAAAGTTGGGGTTGAGTTATAATCCAAGTAACACCCACCTCAAGACAGTCAATGCACCACCAACTCCCGTGTGCGGAGTCGCTCATGGAGTAAGCATTACGCTAGGCAAGTGGCAAGGTGAAACCAACTTTAGTGTCTCTCTTCTAGATATCTTTGACATAATTCTCGAGTAAGAGTTCTTCCAAAAGTGTCACACGATGATCCATCCTTACCTCTAACGATTATTGGTCATGGAGAAAGAAGGATCATGTATGGTATCCTTGGTTAATGTACTAAAGATGGAAGGACAAACACAATTTTCGACTATACAACTCGTGAAGGGGCTCAAAATGAGGGGCCGATGTTCTTGGAAACCACTACAAGTTTTGAGACAGACAAAAATAAAAAGTCATTGTTGTGTTCCACATCCATTTAAAGGGTAATCATTGGAAGAAGCTACACGAGAATGATATGAGGACTTATGGCTATTAAAATATAAGATCCGAGAGTTTATGCAACAATAATGCATCGTGGTTGTCAGAACATCACGTGGAGGTGAGTGTGATGATCTGTCACATCATCACACTACATAAGTGCCACATAGGTGTCACATGACACAAGATTGCTCACTCATGTGGATGACTTACATAGGAAGAAAGCTAGCTCAGAGTGGAAGATTCTAGAAATACATAGAGAATTCACATGGAAAACGTTAGAATTTCATGGATTTTCATTAGACTAGCATAAGAGTATATGTATATTGTTGTGGTATCATTAAGGTTTCTTATTCAGAAATTACTCATTAGTCAATAATACTATAAGCGTTTATATATATTTTATGGTATCATTAAAGTTTCTTGTTCAGAAATTACTCATTAGTCAATGATACTATAAGAGTATATATATACTCTATATACTCTTATAGTATCATTGACTAATGAGTAATTTCTGAACAAGAAACCTTAATGATACGAATACAATTTATATATACTGATTTAGTATCAATCAAGCAAAATTATCAGCTTTAATGATCCTAATACAATATATGATACTGATTTAGTATCAGTTAAGCGAAATTATCAGTCTTTAATAGTATATGATACTGATTTAGTATCAGTTAAACAAAATTAGTTGGGGATATATAGTGTAATTATTTAGTGGTGTATGAAAATAATGGGTATATGTTTGTAATTATTTTGCTTTTATGGGGTATTTACTTAGTATCCCCTTATATTTTTTTTATAGAGAACTTATTTTTTACATAATTCAAATAATTTTCAATATTTGAGTTTTATGAGACTCAAATTATAAGAAATATCTGAGTTATACTTTTTCGGAATCAATCCGAAAATATCTTATACACAACGATAAGTCCTCTACAACCCTACTATTTACTTGTAGTGTGCCTTTAAAAAACAGAGCAAAACAAGGTATGTCATATTTCAAGTCTTAAATTTTGAGTCTACCTATAAATTTATACGTATGTTATAAAATAAAATACAAAAAAAAACAAAAAAACATTGTATTAAAAATCTTTTTGCTTTGGAAATTCCTTCAAATAAAAAGGAGGAGAATTTGGGAGGTATAAAAGGAGGAGTTATTATATTAAGAAAATGGTTGAAGAGACACAATTAATATCATTAAATATTTTTTTCTGGCTGGAGAAGATGAAGAGGTATAATTTATATTATTACAACAATTGTGACTTTTTTTTATTATTATTACTAGAAAATAAGAGGTGAAATGCAAAATTTAAGTATATAGACAAGGTATTTTAAGTCAATAAGAGGTAATTGCTATTAATTTAACACAATTATGATAACATGACTCTTTGTAACTGTTATTAATTTAATATAATAAATGATACTCCCTCCGTCCCTAATTACTTGTCCATATTTCCTTTTTTAGTTGTTCATAATTAATTATTTGTCCAAAGGACAATTTTTTTTTACATATTATACTCTCAATTAATTACTTTGAAAAAGGTAGAACTTCTTGAAAATATTAAGTTTTTAATTCATTCACTTCATAATTAATAGGGGTGAAATGGTAAACTCACTGTGTCAATTATTGATATCTTACTAGGTGTGTCAATTCAAAAGTGAACAAGTAATTAGGGACAGAGGGAGTATTATAATTGTAGTCTCTTCAATTGCTTCAAATTTCAAATAGTTTGAACTTAGTCGGTGTAATTTATCAATTTTTGGTCAAAATCATTTTTAAATTATATGTAAATTTAAATTACATCTTTAATTTATTTTTATTTTTGCAAAAAACATCCTCCAAGTATTTAAAAGTTAACAATTTCCATCCTTCTATTAGAATTTGTCAGAAAAATAACAGATCTCACAAAAATCAAGTCACTCTATTGTATTTATTATTCTAAGATACTCCAAAAATATTTTCATGAACTTTTTCAGTAATTGAGTTTAGCATTATGCAAAATATTTTAATTTGCCTATTTTTTTCATTTATTTTTCATGTGATTTAATAATAAAAAATTATCAATTGAAAGATGTTTCTTCTCAATTGAATCTACTAGAAGTGATGTTTGTTGGAGACTTCCAATAATGGAGAATGAAACTCGAATGCGAGACATAATCAAATTTTTGATCACCTCACTATCAGATTGCCTCGAAAAATTATTGATCTAATTACAAATTGACTTTGAAAAAGGTGAAGATAATTACTTTTTTGATGACAAGAGAAATCTGTAGCAGTTACCCTTTGAAAATGGTGAAAATAATTAAGATCCACCTCTTTTCCTTTGTAAATGAGAAAAAGACAAATCATGTATCCTCACATCACATTTTTTGTTTCAGCAAGCAATGGTGTCCAAGATTTTTTATATTCTTTTTTTTTTCAGAAGTTTTTTTATAGCAGATAATGAAATTATGCAAGAAAACGTTTATTGATAGTCACGTTAACTCCACATATTTTTGTAAGATCGACAATATCTAACAAAAGGATAAAAATTGTTAACTTTCAAATACTTGAAGGATGTTTTCTGTAAAAAAAAAACATTTTAAGGATGTAATTCAAATTTGGAGTATAATTTAGAAATATTTTTGGCCAAAAACTTATCAACATGTCTTTCATAAGTATTTATAACTTACATAATTATCTTTCTATACAAAATTAGTAACATAAGTAGTGTTTAAGTGAATGATAAAATGATTGTGTAATATTTTATCGATATTTTGATAATTTAATTTTCCCACTTAGTTTTTTTATTTTTAGAATAGTATGATATGATATGATTAATATGAATAGTGTTTAAGTGAAGGATAAAATTATCGTTTAATATTTAATAGATATTTTGATCGTAATTTAATTTTTTAAATTTTTTTAATATAGGGTTATCCCGCTTTTATAACAGTATATATGATGATATGATATGGTTGAAATATATAAAGCTTTAAGTATATTATACGTATACTAAATTTAAATAAAGAAAACCTATACCTTTAGGCTTTATCGAATTTTTTGTAAATTAGATCACTGAACTGTAATTTATCCCTAAGGTACATCTCACAGTCTACTAACCTATATATAATGAAGCTTTTTAAAAAAATTATGGATTAAAATTAGAGCTAGAAAAAAAATTAAATATTACACAAAGAACTAATAAACGTAATCTATCTCTAACAATATGACCTATTATTCAAATATGATTAATAATATCTAAAGTTGGAACTCAATAGTGAACCTTTTGAAAGGCTAATGACTAGTTCAACCTATTTTTCTAAAATATTTGCTTTTTGAACAAATATTATTTGGCTACTATCACTTATACCTTGTTTGGATGGTTGTTATCTGTTGTATTGTTAATTTAATACTATATTTATTTTGATTATTAGTTAATTTTTATTATATTGTATCCTTTAAATTCATCATGAGGTAATGATAAAAAGACCTATTTTATGTAACGATCGATTTGGTATGATCACATAGTTATCTTAATATTTTCTTCTTATTTTATCTTTATTTATTATTTAATAATTTTATTTTATCATTTAATCTACATTTTCATATATAGTAGCTCTATTCCATATCCTACAATTTCTTGTAGGTTTATTATTCAAATTATGAATGTGTGATATTATATAATGACAAAGAACGATACGATCTATTCAAATATTATATTTATTAAAATAATACAATACGATATAGTATAACACAATATAATACGATATGTTATGAAACAATAGATAATAACCGTCTGAACAAAGTGTTAGTTGCAGTAGCTATTAGTAGTATAAATTAATAGTTTCTTATTTTATATATATAAATATATTTTTTTAAAAGGAAAAGAAAGAGAGGAATGAGAGCAGAGAAACAGCTCCTTTCCTGTAAGAGTCTGTTTGTGGTTAAATGATTTTTTTTATACTATAAAGTTTTGTTTATTTATATTTTTCATTTGTGCTTCATTTTTTTCATTCTAGATATAGCATCACACATACTTAAATTTACTTGACATCAAAGATTATACTAAAATAATAAATATTCCTCTTTCCTAGAGATTTTGAGAATTATTTTTTAATTTAGGAAATATTTATTTTTTAAATAATGAATTTACACACCCAAATTTAAATAAGTTAAGCCTTAAAATACATATTAAAACACAAGATTTTTTTTAATTGAAAGAGAACTGCGATAAGAACTAACAAATTTTTCTTAAAATTCTTTTTATGCTTTTTTCATCAAGATTTTCTTTTTAAAAACGCGTCATAATTTAAGCATGATTTATTTTTTAAATTTTGTATAAATGACATAAGTTATTCAACTGTAAATTGAAAAATTAAATATGTAATTAATGAGAAATGGGTGAAAGTCAGTAAAATCTGTTTATTTATTTTTTTAAATGAAAAATAATATTTTTTTTCCAACCCAAAACAAAAAAAAGGGGAAAAAGTTAAAAAATATTAATTTTTAATTCTCAATAGTCCACCTTAGTTCTCTTCTCTCTCCTTTCATCTGTTGCACTTGTGTGTGTTGCTTCTGCACAATTTTTGTAGAAAAATTTAGATCAAACATTAGATTCTACAGCTTCACTTTTTCACCTGATCTCTTCCAATTGCCATTTTTTTCTCTCAATTTTACAAACCAGAAGCTGAAAAGCCTCCAAAATCATTGAAATCAGTCAAAGTTTGGATTTTTTTTTAACTGAACTTTCATTTTCAGTCGTTTTCAAAGTTTCAGCTATCTGGGGTTGTTTTTTTTTCTATTTTTTGAAGACCCAGTTCAGTTCTTGATTATTCACTTCACACCCAAAAAGGGTTTCAACATTTTTTGAGCAAGTTGCAAAATTAAGAGCAACTGGTGCAAGTTGTGGGGCTATCAAGAATTGATTTTTCAGTTCTTTCTTGGGACATTTTGGTGAATTTTTTATGAATAATTTGTGTTGAGGTGATTGGAATTGAATTTTTTTTTGTAGATGAATGAATGGGAGGGGTTGGAGTTGAGAATGGTGTTTTTCAGTATTGGGGTTTAGTGATTCTAGGGCTTGTTTGGAAGAACTGTTTTTTTCATGTCAATTGCTGATAGAATGAATTCAGATGCTAATCGTGCTGGTGGACAAGTGGAAAGGGATATTGAGCAGGTAAATTGATGCATTTTTAACCATTACTTAGTAGATTGATGTTTGTTGAGCATTATTGTTTTTTGTTTCGGTTATCGGTACTAGTGTTTTGTTGCTACTGATAAGCTGAGACCAACCAGTTTGGGATAGAAGGGTAGTTGATTCGGTTGTGTTTTGTTTACTATAGATTCAGATTGAGGAGTAGTTGATTGAATTGTATTTCATTATTGATCAGCTGGTCCCAGCTGGTTTTGGATTGAGGAGTAGTTGATTCAATTGAGTTTAGTTATTGATAAGTTGGCTCCAACTAATTTGGATAGGAAGTGCAGTTGATTGATTTGTATTCGTTATTGATAAGCTGACACTAATTAGTTTGGCATTGAAGGGTAGTTAGATGGTATTTCGGTGTTGATAAGCTCTGGAAACTTGGAGAATGTCCTATATATATGACTACTTTTTGGTTTTGTTTTTTAGTGTTAGAAGTAGCTTTTCGCGTTCTGTGGTGAGAATTCGTTATCAGTTTCCTCTTTATGGGGTGTAAAGCAGATAACTGATAAAGAAAGCCTGTTTAACTAAGACAAAAAATCTGTAATGCTCATTTGATACGTAGAATAGGAACGACAATTAAAGTAATAATACTCAGATAGCATGAGTGATAAAAGAAAGCTTGTTTAATTGCAACAATAATTCTGTAATGTTCATTTGATACATGGAATAGCAATGGCAATTAAGGTAAAAATACTAGGATAGCATTTTTGACAAACAGTACGAGTCATAAGGTTGCTAGGAATGTTGTTTATTTTTTAAATAAAAAAATTGCTAGGAATGTTAATTTTTCAAAAAAAAAATTGCTAGGGATGTTGTTTTTTCAAAAAAATTAAATTTCTAGGAATGTTATTTCTGCTGTTGATGTGCCAAGTAATTTAAAGGATTGATGTTGGATAGCAAGAGCAATCAAGTCGAATTAAGTATTTTCAGTCTAAGTTGCATGGACTATTCACTTTCGGTGCTTGTTCCATTGTTTATTTGTGTTGCTTGTTCCATGTTTATTTATTAGGTTTGAAATTTCTGGACTTCTGTAGTTTCATTTCAGCTTGTAATTACTTCTTATGATTTACATCAGGCCATAACTGCTCTAAAGAAGGGCGCATGCTTGCTCAAGTATGGAAGAAGGGGGAAACCAAAGTTTTGTCCCTTTCGGTTGTCAAATGTAAGTATCAGTTCATCTTTCTTTAGCCTATGTGATGTACTTTGTAATTTTGTGTTCTTACCCTGATTTTTCTCTGTATCATCTATGCATATTATTGTAAGATTTCTATATCATTTGTACTTATCGAAACAAAAAGGAAAAAAGATTTCTCTCATATTTATTGAGTTTAGCATGAGGTTTAAGATACTATATACTTTTTCCCTTTTTTTCCAGTTGTGTAGTTTAATATCTATGCTGGTCTTTGCTTTTGTCAATTAAGCTGCAAAATCTGATGTTTGAGACTTTGAGTTTTTCTTGTAATTGTTTAATTTCTCGATTGACGGGTAACTACTATGTTCTATAATTTTTAAGGCAAGAACAAAAACTTCTAGATTCTATCAAGCAGAAGCTAGTAATCTATCAGGCTTTGTGGGAGGTGTATTATATTTGCCTAATTGTTGGAGTTAAGGTGCTTGGCGTGACCTTTTGTGAAATGCCCTAGTGGAGAATTGGTTTCAGGAGCTCATATCATGTCTGGTACTGCTTATTGTTTTTGGATCAGGGGCAAGAGAAGGGGTTATAGTCTTGTGTAGAAGTATAAGCAGTAAGAGAGAGAAATTTAACTCCACACAATGGGTTAGCAGGCTATACATTTCTTCTTGTAATTTCCATCTACAATCTCCTTTTGATTTACAGCTGCTTTGAAGTTTGTGGAATCTTCAGCTTTATGTCTTACTGTATGTTAGAATAGAAATAAGTATTTCCGACTTAGAATAGAAATAGGAATAGGAATAGGAATAGGAATCCTAGTTGGAAAAGGATTCCAATGTAGTGTCTATAAATAGGGTCTCAATGTAACTATTTAGATACACAATTCAATAAT
>JAJOOR010028223.1:0-21852 GCA_036250505.1 Solanum acaule | reverse complement strand
CAGCGATAAAATTGAAAAAAAAACTTGTAATTGAGATTTCAACTGAAATAGCCAACCTAAAACTAGTTAATGTTGCATCTAATTTGTATACATTTGGTATCGAATTGATATCCCATTGGAAAAATTGAAAAAAGGGTATGTAATTGAGATTTCAACCGAATTAGACAACCTAAAACTAGTTAATTTTATACCCAATTGGTATACATTTGGTATCTAATTGATATCCAATTGGAAAAATTGAATAAAACATGTAATTGAGATTTCAACTAAATTAGTCAACCTAAAACTAGTTAATTTGTACCCAATTGGTGTACACTTGGTATCGAACTGATATCCCATTGGAAAGATTGAATAAAACATGTAATTGAGATTTCAACTAAATTAGTCAACCTAAAACTAGTTAATTTGTACCCAATTGACGTACACTTGGTATCGAACCGATATCCCATTGGAAAAATTGAAAAAAAATGTAATTGAGATCTCAAATAATTTGCCAACCTACCAACAATATTCATGTTTCATTCCGATACCAACTTCATTTTATAAGTAGTTATAAATTAAATATTTCACATAATTTATACAAAAATTAAATCAATTTCATATCAACATTCATACAATATATATAAAATTCAGTTCATACCAATATTATTCATGTTTCATTCCATATTCATGTACATAAATTTTAATAAAACAATATACCATATTTGAAAAATAATTCACACCAATATTATTCAAATTTCGTACAGTTTTCACATCAATAAAAGTTTCATAACAACAATAATCATAATACAATATTTTTAACACAAAAAAAAATACTAAATTGAATAATTCAAAAATAAATTAAATAAAATACTTATCCTAACCACTTTTTTGCCTTTTTTTGAAATTGGGATTTCTGAGTCCTCCTTCCTTGTTGTTCTTCTTGTTGATTGGTTTTGAAGACTGATCAATTCGACATTTGTTGCTTTTTTTGTTTTTCTGTTTTTTTCTTTTTAATCTCACTTACGAAATCTGAATTCGAATCCGAAACAGAATGAGTCGCTTCTACAATTTTCACCTTCCTCTTTTTTCCCTTTTGATTTGCATGACTAACTGTTTTCTTAGCTTGACTAATATTCGACTGAGAAGAAGCATCTTTTACCAGAATTTCATTAGTTGTTGGCATTGCAGTACTTATCTCTAATTCAAGAGCAGAAACCTTGGCCAAACACCTCTTCTCGAGCTGCCTGCTACCGACAACAAAAGAGTTGATAGAGAGAACAAAAGAATAGAAAAAATCAGAATTCATATCTGACATTCTTTCCTGCACATATAATTTTTAAAACATGTGCTAATTTTAAAACAAATACAGATCTACTTCTAGTGGGGCACAAGTAAGCATTCGCTTCTTCCAATTATCAAACATAACAAAAAATTCATACAGAAAGGAAAGTATGTTATCTTATTTTCTTCCTTCCACAACCATGGGGCACAATCGTGAGTTTTGTTGATTTTCTTTTTTAATGAAGAAGATGAACGTTGAAGATGATGAGAGAGAAAAAAATTAGTTCTATGTAAAATAGGAGCGTGGGGGTGTGAAAACTGGAAAAAAATAAATCTCTAAAATGGTATAAGAGATAATGTCAATTGATTCTTTATTAATGTTATCCCTAAAATGGTGTAAGAGATAATGACAATTGATTATCTTATTTCTCATACTTATTAATTGTAAGGTAATTATAAAAATAATAACTAATTAATTAAATCAAATAAATTAAATTATAGATTAAAACTAAGCTGTTAATACTTGTAATTAATCTGTTATAAGTAGTAATATAAAAAAATAAATATCTAAAGGTTATAATATTAAGCCTTAAATAGATATGTGGGGTGAATTTTCCTTAATATAATACAATACACCTAATAATTAATCACTCATCTTAATATACCAAAATTTAAATTATACATACCATGTCAAACAATAGCTTTGAATAGCTAAACTTAATGGCTTAATAACCTCAAATTCTCAACCATGCCATACGGTAATTTCATCACTATGGTCACAACATTAATTGTTAATCCTCACTTTACTCCACTATCCAGTTTTTGTCGTTTACAAACAATTGAATGAAAAGAGAGTTGAAAACATTACTAACTGCTATCCTAATTATAACTTCCACTAAGGGCCATCAAACCCATTTAATGTTTCTTAGTTTCTATGCCAAGGACCCACTAAAAATATAAATTTTATCAATTAAACGTTTCAACATCGAAACAATATTAGGGGATTTGTAATGTCAATTCGTCAGTAACGAACTTCACCGACTAATCCTAAATGACTTGGGACAACTATTAAGAGGGGTAAAATGGTAATTTTATGAAAATTTCCAAAAATGACCTTACGGGTCGTTACATTATCCACTACTAAAAATCATGTGCGTCCTTGAACATAAGGAAGAAGAAGGAAGAATAACCGACGTTATCAAAAGCCTAAGTTATGACCTACCAGTCAATGTTCATCTCTCACTCCTCCTTAAGACCATTCCCTCAAAATCAAATACTAAGAATTGAACTTTCAAATCAAATTTAATAGATCTACAAATTAGGAGTGATTACCGAGCCATAAACTAACTCATTCACCCAATCTAAACCAAAACCCTCTAGATCATAACACAATCATCAGGACGAATCTTTTCTCACATAACCATGATAAAATTCTGAATCAATACTGGCTACAACAAGAAGAGAACCTGAACCAACCACCACACACTCATAATGCACAAACCATCATAAATCTTATCAATATTCCCTTTTCACATCATAATATTTCCATGAGCTTAAGTTATAAAAATCCATTCTATAGACATTGGGTACTCATCAAGGGAGAATTAAACGTATCTAATCCAAAGAAGAACATGATCGAGTAACCACCCATCAAGCGATACATCCGAGAATGCAGAACCTCTAATAACACTATCAAAATGCTAGATTAGTAGCTATGATTGTAGACCACCCTTAAGAATGGAATAACTAGATCCAATGGCCCTCACATTCAATCACACATAGCCGAAACGTGACCTTGACAATGAGATGAATATTAAGACTATCAGACAACTATAACTATTCATTGTAGTTCTTCTATTAGTTCTCATAAGCAAGGTGGTATACCTGATCCACCACTAGGGATTCACCCACCGAAGTAAAAACACGAGTACGAATCGACAGTGAATTATACTCCAAACCATGTAGAACTATAGGTTTATACCATTACACATCCATAAGTCACATACCATAATTTGAACAATCTAGCTCGACATATTCACATAAAATCTTCCACACATCATTGTTTGTCACCCAAACCAAAACTCAATCTTCAGAAAAGTCGCTAATAATCCCCTAGTAAGTTTGTACCGAACCAGTTCACATCTTATAGTCATATCTGAACTCATAGGTTAAAATTCATACAACCTTCAACTTTGAACCAAGGGTTTATACGAGAGGTCTTATT
This sequence comes from Solanum acaule, assembly GCA_036250505.1. Taxonomy (NCBI): domain Eukaryota; kingdom Viridiplantae; phylum Streptophyta; class Magnoliopsida; order Solanales; family Solanaceae; genus Solanum; species Solanum acaule. The sequence goes on along the minus strand of JAJOOR010028223.1, from coordinate 18,365 downwards.
CTTTCACCTCTCATGGTTCCCACAACCCTAGTTGTGAATTTAGATACTCATGCTTGAGAGTTAACAATTCATAATTAGGTTAGAAGAAATCATGAAATTACAATTAGAATAGATGAAAACTGAAATCTTGAATTGAAATTCAAAGTGCAAATAGCATAAACCAACTTCTGGAAATTTAATTGCTAAAAGTTTGCAAAATAATTCTAAAAGACCAAAACAAAAGTCTACAATATTGTCTACCTTCTAAAAACAAAAATAACAACTAATATTTATAGTACACAAATCCTAAACCAAGTAGAAAACAATATAAGGAAATAACTGCTCAGAAGCAGTTTCAATGGACGACACAACCTATGGACCGTGGGTCAACCTACGGTCTGTGGTCTCCCTCCGTGGATCAACACTTGGAAATTATTTCAAGGCCTTCAAACGACGATTGGACCTATGGTCCATGGACTGGATGATGGTCCGTCACTTGCCTCCGTGGTTCAAGTATTGGAACTTCAACTTTTTTATCACAAATGACAGACGTGTAGGACGGTCCATCATTTGATCTACGGGGCGTCGATGTCTTCCGTGGTTCCACACTTGGTCAGACTTCCTTGAACCCTCATCTGCAATTTTCAGCTCTTATCTCAATCCACCGCATACAACCCTATTTCTTGTAAGAATTACACAAAAACCATCATATCTAATAACAAAATGCTCAAGACTCACACAAAACTCCAGGTGAAATTGCAGCAAAACACCATAAAATCACGGTATATCAACACCCTCAACTTAAAATTGTTGTTTGTCCTCAAGCAACGTACTAAAAATCTAAGCGACACTTGTGTAGAAGCAAACATACAAACTCAAGCAATCACATGACTTTCTCAATCAAGTCCTTCACTCAGTGAAAATCTTTCAATTGAGACTCAATAAGCTAACTCATGCGGATCAAAACATGACATAGACAGACCAACATATATCATCACATATACTTTCAACAATCACCAAGGTACCAACTCTCCAACAATGTAACTAGTGCCCTCACTTCAAAGAAATCCTCATTCACACAACAAATCTGATTTTTAAGTTCAAGGATTCAGTCAACAATCACTCTCAGAAGTGAACTCAATACAGTTAGTGCTCAATACCATAGGCTTGCCCTTATTTTCACTGCATAGACTCTCCAAACTAGTCAGTAGGATCACTATAGGACTTTCTTAGCTTGTAACGTATGCTCAGGGTCAGGTAGGATACATTTGGGTAGTTTTAGTGACTTTTCTTCCCTCCTTGACATTACATTGGCTATTTACCTCTTTTGTCAACCAATTCTGACATCTTTTATTTTCTACTCTTTTCCTTGACTTTGTTCAGCACAGATGTGACTTTGACTTTATCACTCTTCTTTTTCACTTTTTCTTTTTCTTTTACTTCTTCTTTCTTTGTTTCTCATCATCATTATAATTATTTTTGTTTCTTTTGACTTCAGTCGCATTTTTTTCTATATTCTAATTTTACACACAACTCTTTTCATACCCTTTTCTTTCAGTTTCCTTTTTCTTAGCCACCTTCAACTTATGTATTTTGCATGAGTTGAGGTGTACAATATCCGATGTCAGATCAAGGCCAAGATTAAGGTAACTTTTTTGAATTAGACACCCTCAACTTAGGCTTTTGGCCTAAGTTAAGGTGCACATGTCCAAGAAGGGACCAGGGCCAAAACAGTCTTTTAGGAAAGGTGAGTTAGGTGTATTGAAAGAAGTGGTTTACATTAGGCTCAAACATTTGGATCAAAGGGAGCATTTATTTATTTTGGTTGGATCATTTTAGGCTTAAGTGAACTCATTTGAACAAGGGACTATGATCATTTCCCAATTTCTAGCCTAGATTGTCTTAACAGGACCAATGGGGCAAGTTTTAGATTGGCACAAGCTGCATGAACATATACAATCATCTCACACACTCTTGGCACATAGTTTCACTATTGATTTATTGAAGCACCCAGTTCAAGTTTAAGCTTAAGCGTGCTATCATATCGGTTCCTATCATGTCACATGAAGATCCAACATATTCAACTCATCCAGACAATAGCTCTAGCACATTTTCAAAAATTTTGGACAAGTATCAATTTCATACTTTTTATGCCATCATGTTTTCATTCTTTCTACTTACTTCTACACATACAATCCTTAAAATGCCGGTTCAACATAAAAGTAAATCAGTCCCTTGGAGAAAAAGAACATGGGCATGAAAACCCCAAGGGTGGATTATAAGTTGGGTAACTCAGACTTCAACCTATCACTCACAACCCATTTACCCCACCCCCAAAAAATTACGTTGCAATTTCCCTCAATGCACAAATAAAAGAAAAGTAAAGTATAGAGTGAAGCAAACCTGTGGCGCCTATGCGCTGAAGATCCATCAAGAGGCGGGTGGGTCTAGTTTCCCGGAACTCGCTGGATCAGCAATAGGAACACCATCAGTAGCACCCTCATCAATAGTGGGAACACCCTCAGTAGTGCCCCTCGAACCTGATGGACCAACACCTATCTCACTGGCCCTCTGCTGCCGTATATCCTCATCAATGATCGACTATCTCTAAGTTGCCTCCAACTCCTGCCTCTCTCTCTTTCTTGCCCATCGGGCCTCATCAGTGTCAGTAGTGTGCTCAAAAGAGCGGTGGTGCTTCCCAGCAGCACGAGAAGGGTCGGGTGGTGGCATAGTATTGCCAAATAGTACATATATCACCACCTCATCCTCCTTAACCTCGGGTGCAGTCTCCGGTACAACCTCAACAAGGGCTAGTAGGGCATCAACATCAGACCGGAGCCTAGCCAACTTCGTTTGGAAAGTAGTCATATCTATAGTGGGTGCAGGCTTCTCCAAGACTCTCAACTCAAATGTATCTAGGTGCTTGTGGACCGCCTGAATCTTCCCATCCATCATCTGCTCCATACCATCATCGGGCTCCTCAATAGATCGCTGCATCCAGGGCTGTATGTGCTACAACAGTGTAGCCATCTGGGCCTCTAACTTCTGGACTTGGGCCAGAGGGACTAAAGTGGACCTTGAAGGGGGAGTGACTCTGGATGAGCTCATTGCCTGACTGTTGGCGGTAGAGGGGGGGAGCCTGTGCATCTACAAAAGTGGGTGGTATGGTAGTGTCATCAACATGAATCAGCTCCACATCCTCAACAAGATCATCACCCAAGGGTGGTAGGTCAACCTGTGGCTCCCTCCGTAGTGCAGCAATATTGACATCATATTTAATGAGGCCGATGTCCACAGTCTTGGTTTCCTCGAGTAACCTATCATAATGCCAATAGGCACTGAGGCCTCCCTGCAGAGATGGAATATCAGACATGGGAAGGGCATAGTAATGGTGCTCCTGAAAGTTCTCTCATGAATCTTGGCGATCAAAATTTCGGGCGAAGTCAAGCTCAAGTCCTGCCATATTGGCTGCTATCATCACAGCTCGGTCCCAGGCAACAATACTGCCCACCTGTGTAGGGGACAATTTAGTGTGAACCACGGACTAAAAGAACTTCTCAGCGAAGCTCAGGGTTGCCTTTCTGATAGGCAATGTCATGTTCCTCACCCACTTAGTCTCCTCTCTATTCTCATTAATGTGATGGGCCATCCACCTTACCAATGTCTCTCTCTGCTCGACATCCCTCTGAAATGCCCCACTCTGAACAATACCCATCCTATAGTCGTACTCTACTGTATTAATTGGCAGAGTATGGGCTGGGCTGTAAATAAAATGGAGAAGGGTAGCCTCAGAGAGTTCAACGAAGAAGTTCCACACTAGCATGGCCTGAAGTGGAGGCTGGGCCAGTGGCTTAGACCTTTTTGGGCATAACATTGCGGACGATGGCGGCGTATGAGGCATAAAACTCACGGGTCATCTCCTCGCTAAAGTTACCTAGACTCCGTGCCATCCACTCACATTTGTGCCTCTCGAACAACTCCTCAATAATAAGAACAGTGTGGAAGCTGCCTCTAAGTACCGACACTCCTCTGTAATGGTCCTAGCCATCGTCCCTTGTTCATTTAACAGGTTCCCGTCATCATATATTTGATACTGACCCACAATGCACCATTTGTTCGGCTTTGTGGCGCTGGGAACCAGCTCAACTCTGGGGTCCTGGGCATCCCTCATGCTATCAGCCTCAGAAGAAGAGGCGAAAGTACTACTGGCACTGGAGCCGAATTGCGACTCAGAGCTCGACTGTGATTCTCCTACTTGTGTGGCCCCCTCATAATACTGGGGGGTAGTGACCTCGACCTCGTCACTAAAAGTAAGTATTTGCCAAGCTCTATTCCTCGTAGTACGGGGGCAGTGGGGGAGCCTCTAGTGGTCTCAGAGACGTATTCTTCCTCACTGGAGTGCACGATCATGCAGCGGGACGGGGCAACAAACTTAGACTTGCCTCCGTTGTGTTCACTTGAGCTTATTTCGGTGCCATGGTACTTGAAGAAACTTAGTTAGTACTTGAAGAAGTAAAAAAGACCCAAGAAAGAATTTTAGAACAATACTAGGACTTAGACAAAAAACGAAAATTTTTCTAGGCAAGTTGAGGTGACACTATTTCCCTATAGGAAATACTCTTTTTCAGGAATGCGGTGACACTATTTCCCTCATTGTTTAAAAGCGCAATTGTTTCTACCCATTTCAATTAACTCAATCACTAATATCGGGTTCATAGGTAGTTCTTGCTTCTTTGAAATTCCTCCTTCTCATCGGCAATGATCACAAGACTTGGCGAAATCATGAGAATCTTGGTGGATGGTAGGCCAGTAATACCCATACTGCAAGATATTATGAGTAGTCCGTATACCACTATAGTGCCCACCAACATGCGATGAATGACACGCGTCTAGTATACTCACCATCTCAACCTCGGGTACACAACGACGAATAATCCCATCAACAAAAACACGAAACAAGTAAGGCTCATCCCAAAAGAACTTCTTCACATCAGACATAAACTTTTTCCTTTGGTGAAATGACAAATCCGATGGAACCAAATCGCTTGCCAAGTAGTTAGCAAAATCTGTAAACCAAGGGATAACACCATAAGAGGCAGCCAATACATGTTCATTAGGGAACACATCATTAATCTCAGCCCCATCTCCTAGCTTAAGCATAGCTTCCTCCTCCAATCTGGACAAATGATCGGTGACTTGTTTTTTTGTTCCCTTTCTATCCTTTACCTCAAAATTGAACTCTTGAAACAAAAGCACCCATCTAATCAACCTTGGTTTTGCATCCATTTTAGCCATTAGATACCTCAATGTATAATGGTCAGTATGCACTATGACCTTAGTACCAAGCAAGTAGGATCTAAATTTTTTGAATGCGAAAACCACATCAACGAGTTCCTATTCAGTCACAGGATAGTTCTATTGAGCCACATTCAGAGCTTTGCTGGCATAATAAATCGGATGAAGAATCTTTTCTATCCTCTGTCCTAATACTACACCAAACGCCACCCCACTCGCATCACACATCACTTCAAACGGTTGTCCTCAATTTGGTGAAATAATGATAGGTGCCGAAGTTAACTTCTCTTTCAACTCTGGAAATGCTCTCAGACAATCATCATTAAAATCAAACTTACACTCCTTTTCGAGTAGCTTCCACAATGGGTGTGTAATTTTTGAGAAATATTTTATGAACCTCCGGTAGAAACTTACATGGGCAAGATAACTTCGAACACCTTTTATAGAGATGGGTGGTGGAAGATTTTCTATTAACTCAACTTTGGCTCTATAAAACCTCAATACCTTTCTACGAAATCTGACTACCCATAACTATATTCTCTTTTACCATGAAGTGGCACTTTTCCTAGTTGAGCATAAGATTGTACTCTTCACACCGTTTTAGTACCTCACCCAAATGTGCCAAACAATCATCAAATGTGTCACCTACCACAGAGAAATCATCCATAAATACATATATCGTGTCCTCCACCATATCTGAAAATATCCATATCATACAATGCTGGAAGGTTGCTGGATGATGAGTCCACAATTTGGACTCATTTAGGGTTCCATTTTAATAGAATTAGTGTCAGAAAATGCATATTTTGTCTCAATAACTGATGTAAATCTTTAAGTTTCAGGTATTTGGAGTTTGGGACAAAGCATGGACACTACTTGGCAAAAAGGAACAAAACGGCTGAAAAGACGAAGAAAAGTAGGCCTGAGGATTGCCTAAACTATTGTGCAATTCGCTGAATGGCCTTAACCTCGCTCATTGTTCCAATAGGCTAAGCCCTGAAGGTAAATATCAAGTCAACAATGAAAAGGAGAAGTCGGCGCATCACCGAACAGTTCCACGAAGTAGTACTATATCGCCCAATGAACCAGAACTCGAAGATGCTGAAGGAAAAAGCTGAAAGGCGATGAAGCAGACCAAAGGGCATATCGCCAGTGCATCGATGATCATGACTAACTGCGCTGAGCGATCCTTCGCAGCATATTTTTAGACATCTATAAATATTAGTTTAAATTTTTATCCTAGTATGCAATTTTAGATACACTATTTTATTTTCTAAGTTCTAAGTTTAGGAAGACATTGTTCTTGAGCTTGAAGATTTGAAGGGTTTCAACTCCAAGAAATTGGGTATGGGTCTTCAAGAATCTTCATCTTTGACGTGTTTAAATACATTTTCTATAGTACCCATTTGATGGTAACACCTTTTTGTATCGATTTCTATCTCTTTAGCATGTCTAGCTAAAATCCCAATTCTTGGGATGTGATTTTGTGAATATGGGTTAAATTACCAGTTGGGTCTTGCTTATTGTTAGTCTATTTGTTGTTGATTTGTTATTTTATTTAGTAGTTGTATTTGAACTTAATGGTATTGTAGTTGCAAATATGATTTCATCTTTGTGTTTTTGGCTTGCTCGAGAGAGAGGTTCGAAAACCAAGACTACTAAATTGATTGCCGATGGTATTGGGTCGACATGGGTTCAACTCGAGAGAGTGAATCCTAGTCCTTCTTCCACACATTCAGCTCGAGAGAGTGAATGGGCTAAGGCAGAGGCTGTGCTTTAAGCGGCAACTCGGTGTTCGAGAGAAACCGAGTTGATCTAGGGTAAGTTGCTCGAGAGAATATTTACCCCTACTATAGTCTAGCCTAGTCACAAATGTTCAACAATTTACTATCAATATCATTTACCCAATTGTCTAGTTTATTCCATATTCCTATCACATCCCAAGAATCTCCGTCTCCTAATTCATATCCTCTTATTTTCGCTGTTTTTAGCTGTTAATTGCTACAAAACCCCCATTTGATATTTGACACTTGTGTCAAACACTTTAACTTATGATGTTTTTACTCGATAATGTTTTTAACTATGGTTGACTAGAGCAAAATCGCGCTTGACTTTTAATTCTCAGAAACCGCTCCCTTGGGACTTAACCCCAACCCATTCGGTTGGGTTATATTAATACTGTACGATCGTAGACACTTGAATTGGAAGTTGTGTCTTGATTACGCAAACATCAAAATGGCGCCGCTGTCGGGTAGTAGTTTTACTTGTGAATTTTTGGTTTAGACTAATTGAGCTTTTGATAATCGTAGTTTACTTACTTAATTTTTAGTTTAGTTTTGTTTGTTTGTACCTTAAAGCAGAGAACATGAGTATGCCGAGTAACACTCACGAGCAAATGGAGTTTCCTCCATTAGAGGTCATGATGGTTAGGGATCGCATCCTAACCTACAAGCAATTGGAAGGCGAACGGATCCATGAGTCATGGACAAGATTTAAAGAACTGCTCATGCAATGCCCCACTCATGAAATTCTTGATATAGTCCTTCTTGACTATTTCTACAGAAGTCTTGGTCCCGGAAACAAGGTGTTGGTCGACCAACTCATTCCGGGTGGTATTGAAAAATAGCCATATGCTACGGCAATCCAACTCCTTGACAACATGGCTAAAACGAACCAAGAAGTAGAAAAGGACTTTATGCTGGTCGCACTGTTGACTCAGATGGATGAGTTGGCCAAAAAGATAGTGGAGATCGAGGTCCAATACAGCAGGAAGGGTAAATACATCCTGCCTCATGAGCGAAGAAGGCCTAAGGACAACGAGGGCAAACGTGTCAAAAGAATGCTCTCGATCATCCTCCACAAGGTTAATGAGCACGATAGAGTCCTGGACAAGATGAAGGAGAACATCGAAGTTATGAAACAGATGATAGGTTCTCATTCCAGGTCAATCCAGCTGCTCGAGGGCCTTATGAGTCATGCATTACCTCATCTCTACTCGCAGCAAAATAGGGAGTTGCCTAGTGATACTATGGCTAACCCCAAAAATAGAGTTTGAAGGGTGACTTGCGTGGTGCCACAACGTTAACTAAGGCACTATTTAGGAGGCAACCCAAACCCCTTTTTATGCTTTATTTTTGTTTTAGAAATAATGGTGTGTTGATTGTGCAGGTTTGAATGTAGAGAGTTGATGAAACGTGCATATTGATGAGCAAAAAGGTCCAGTCGACGTATCGCTGAAGAGGTCAGCGTGCCCGACTTGACCCACCATTGGCTCAACTCAAGTTTAGTTCAGAGCCTGTAAAACTCAGTGAATTCAAGAACAGTTCGGCGAGTCACCGACCTGGTCGGCGACCACAATTCAAACCGCCATTTTGACCCCTAAGAAACTGAAGATCCTATAAAAATCAGCGGGGTAAGTGACCACTTGGTGTGTCGCCGAGTGGAACAGCGAGTGCGACTAACATTATTGAATGGGCGCAAACTGGACGATTATATATGGCCAATAGTTTTAGAGTTTCAAACTCTACACTTCCCCTCATTTTTTTAAACTTCACAAACTCACACCAAGTTAGTATTTTCAATATTCTTACTTTCCATTAGTATTTTGGTTGTTGATTGGTGCTCGGAACTAGGATTTATTTGCCACCTAGCATTTCAATCACGCTTTAATCGGCATATAAGGTTGGTTTCCAAATCCTGAGTTTACATTCAAAAATTTTGTACTCATTTGCAATGATCATATCGTATTGTTGTGTGCTGGGCCTCTTTGATAGGAATAGATTGTCTTATCTTGCCTGTATTGTTGTGATCACCGAATGCCCTTAATTTTGTGCTTTTAATGAATGAAATTTTATGAGGTTGTGCTTGCGTGTTGTTTATATTGGTAGGGTGAAGTCTGATTAGCCCGTGTTCGCACTAATTAACGTAAATTGCTCAATGATAGAGAGGGTGACACCAATCTTAAGAACAATTGTTGTCAAATGGCCTAATTTGGCAAAACCAGAAGAAGTCTGAGTATTCCGGGGAGATGGGTGCTATGGATCAGATCCTAATTTAACTAGTGCATGTTTTGATTTTGTTTATGGGGGTTGCAGGGTTGAATTCGAGAAGGTGGATTGAAAATAGGCACGTTGGGCAGTTTGGCGAGCTGGGTCTAGCTTGCCGAACCACTCGGCGGTTCGCCTAATGACCCCATCTCACCTTTAATTTCATGTTATATGTGATGTTTGATTCTGAAACTTTCGGTGAGAAGCTTGAGGTCACCGAAAGCACTCGGCGACTCACCAAAAGTATGCTTGATCGCCCTTTGTCTGCACCCGTGAAACCCTTATCGCATTGTAACTTTCAGTGGACAAACCCTTGCTCACCGAAAGTAGTCGGTGATTCACTGAAAGGGCCTTCCCATTGTCGACTTCCCATAATTTTTGAGTGAATCCCTTTGGCGTGCCCGATCTGGCTCGCCAAAGAGGTTCAGCGACTCGCCGAACTAGATCGGTGAGTCTGTCTAAAATTAATTTTCTGTGCTTCAATGTGATTATTATTTAACTGGTCTTTAATGTTTTGCAGATATGGTTCGGACTAATCTAACCATGCCACCCCAGAAGAAAACACGGGGCATTACTATAAACGAAGGGGGATCAGGTCCCCCAAAGAAGAGAAGGGAAGAACTCCCTCCGGGGGACAAAGGCAAAAGAAAGAAGCACATAGCTAGGAAAGTAGCTGCTGACACCCGGGCGGATTTTTTTGAACCGGAAGACGAGGAGCCTTTGATTCATCAAAGGAATAGACACCAGGCTAGATCTCAATCCTCGCCCACAAGAGTTTTCTCAGCTGCCACCCCTTCTGCAACAGAATCATTGCTAGCTGAGGCACCTCCTGTGACCCCTACGCTTCCTGTCGTTCCTCCTTCTAGGATCCTGAACAGATTAAAAGGATATGGGGTACGGACTATCCTAGAGGAGAAATTGTTATCTATAGAGGGCCTGGAGGGAAGTACCTCAATGCCAGGGACACCATTCACTACCATGCGTTTGAGCAATTCACCAGTCCCTGAGTCTCTTACATTCCTTCCAGGGTCCGGGAATTCTATACAACTTATGGGGAGTTGGTGCCCAAAACCAAGAAGATGGAAAGTGAATTCAGACCGATAAAGTCGGTCACGGTCAGAGGCAAGGAAGTTGGGTGCGGCAGTGAATATTTTAATATTGTTTTGAATAGACCACTGCACTCTACACTCCCTTACGAGGGATTTCCTATTACCCAGTCCCTAGATGACTTGAAGGGTTGGTTGGCTCCTCTGATTTCTGACACCACCCCGAGGTGGATGGATGCAGGGGCCCATATTGAGAAGAGGGATTTGAGCATTACTGCTAGGTTCTGGTTTGGCTTTATCAGTAGCACCATAATGCCATCCCAGAACGAGTCCATTTTGCGCCATCAGAAAGCAGCTTGCCTTGGTTCTATCATGTCTAGGAGATGCATCGACCTGGTACTGCTGATTTCATAGGAGATGGCCATGAGAGACAAGCAGAACAAAGTTTTCTGCCATTCCTAGTCCTGATTACTAAACTGTGCCGATGTGCTGGAGTACCTTGGGACACTGCGAGAGATATTGAGGTCACCCCTTCATCCTTCACTGACATCCGGCGTATTGAGGCCGAGTACATATGAGAAGAGGCTGACGAGGGGAGAGCAGTTTCGATAGATATTTCTTCGGATGTTGATGTTGACTCGTTACCTACAGAGGCATCTTTGCCTACTCTGGCCTCTGGGCCTTCAGATACACCTGCTCCTTCCTCTTCTACACAGGTCCCAGGTGCTCCCTCCTCCTCCTCCCAGCCTGTCAGGAGTACTTAGGCCATGATCCTGAAGATGGGGAATTTGGCACAATCAACTGATATGCGGGTGACCCGACTCAAGCGATCCATCCATGGGATGATCGAGAGAGCCATACTTGCTGCACTCACCCCTTCCAGACTTCTATTGATGAATTGACTGTGAGAGTCATATCTTGTGAGAGCAGACACGAGGAGACCTCCTAGGTGACGACTTTTAAAGCTGAGGTAGCAGAATTGAGGAAGGACGTGGACTATCTAAAGTCTACTGAGTTTAATTCATTAATAGAGGTTGCTGATGATGAAGATGCCCCAGAGACTTCAGAGATTCCTCCGGCCACCACCGGAGAAGTACAGAGGGATGGCACAACAGAGGAGGAGTCGGATGCTGAGACTGATGAGGAGATGATTGAGGACCGAGAGGAAAGCATATTTAGAGATTCACCAGAACTTGTAGAGACGGTTGTGCAGCCGGTGATCCATACATCACTGACTGAGACGTCCACAACAACTTCTATTGGATCTGGCATTGCTATTCCTTTGAGGTGACTTCGGGCATTGATGCCCAGATCTCGAGCACTATTTCGAGCACTGATGCCCAAGTACAAACTGCTGCATCGAGCACTGAGGCCCAGATAGATGGAGAGTCTACATTTGAGGACATATGATTTTGTTTGTGGTGGGGTGAGGCCCACCTTGATGCATATTTGTTTTGTTTATATATTTGGGTTGGAATTTATAATTGTGTTAATACTGCATTTTTGTGGATGTTTGAGCTTATGGCTCCATGTTTTAAATTGCAAAATGATTTTGACCCTTTCAAAAAATTACCACCCCTTTTGTGTTGAATGTGGCTGTTCTTTCGCAAATTTGAGTATCGGTTCCGATCATTACCGATGACTTGAATAGTGCTTATAATCGAACAAACATGAATGTGCAACTATGATGAGGCCAAATAAAGTTGCATAGACAATATGTGAATTCTTTGCATCTCGTTGTGACTAGCCAATTATCAAATCGAGTCTCTTGTGATGATCGTTGAACACTTGCGAAAGTGTGGAGTCTTGTTTGACTTTGGTGTCAATCCCTTATGTGACGATCTTACTGTGAACCATGCATGATAACACCTAGAATTTTCCCCGTTGGTCTGATTGACTAAGTAAGGCTATCTCTTGATATGATCTTAGGCAACGTCGAAGAGTGTGAGCCAATTTGACATATACCTCTTTTGTGGCCTACCTTGTGAGTGTGTGAATCTCTTTTGAACACCCCTTGAGCCTTACCTTTCTTTGGAAGAAACTTGATGAAAACATAACCTTTCTTAAATCCACTACCCATAATCCTCTTGATTTGTGGTTGATTGAATAGCCAACTTAGGCCAAAAGCCTAAGTTGGGGGTGTGGTGAAAAGAGAAGGCAAGAAAAGTCTCCATTAACCCATGGTTTTGAGAAATATGGAACCCCTCCATAGAAAAAAAAAAAGAGAAGAGAAAAGAAAAGAATGAAAAAGAAAAAGTCATGGAATAAAGTACAAAAGAAATGAGGTTTCCGAAAAATCCATGGAAAGTGAATAATGGAGTGACTTATGAGCACTAAAGAAAATGATTAAAGAAGAGGAAAGAAAGTGTTGTGAGCACCACATTTCATGAGGTTGAAAGTCACTGAGCCTAAATGACCATACCTTTGCACTCAGCCCCATTACAAGCCTTGAAAAGACCTTTTTTATCTTGAGTGAGCTGAAACAATTGTTTATTGGAAAATACGGGCAAACCTATGGGTGAAAGCATGCATAGTGTTCTTCTTTGTGAGTGTGAGCGTTGCATTTGATTTCGGACCTTTAAATTGTTTAAACATTGTGTGTGAATATGTAATCATTCTTTGTGTGAGGGCATTTGAACACTTTAGTTGATCTTGAACTTGCATTTGAAGCAAGTATATTGAGCTTGAGATTCTTTGATAACGGTGTGTGACAACTTGAAACTTTGAGCGCACATTTGATCTTCGCATGAGTAAATTGAGTCTTATGTGTGCATTCATGATTGAGTTTTGTGTAGCACTATTCGAGACATCCTTTTTGAACTGCTGAACTTGAGTTTTACTTGAGGACAAGCAAAAGTATAAGTTGGGTGTGTTGATGAGTCCACAATTTGGACTCATTTAGGGCTTCATTTTAATAGAATTAGTGTCCTCAAATGCATATTTTGTTTCAATAACTAATGTAAATCCTTAAGTTTTCGGTATTTGGAGTTTGGGGCAAAGCATGGACATTACTTGGCAAAACGGAACAAAACGGCTGAAAAGACGAAGAAAAGAAGGCCTGAGGATCGCCTAAACCATTGGGCGATTTGCCAAATGGCCTTAACCTCGCCCATTGTTCCAGTGAGCTAAGCCCTGAAGGAAAAAATCAAGTCGACAATGAAAAGGAGCAGTCGGTGCGTCGTCGAACAGTTCCACAAAGCAATATTATATCGCCCAATGATCCAGAACGCAAAAATGCTGAAGGAAAAGCTGAAAGGCGATGAAGTAGACCAAAGGGCGGATCGCCGAGTGCATCGGCGATCCCGACTAACTGCGTCGAGTGATCCTTCGCAACACATTTTTAGACAACTATAAATATTAGTTTAAATTTTTATCCTAGTATGCAATTTCATATACAACATTTTATTTTCTAAGTTCTAAGTTTTGGGAGACATTGTTCTTGAGCTTGAAGATTTGAAGGGTTTCAACTCCAAGAAATTGGGTGTGGGTCTTCAAGAATCTTCATCTTTGATGTGTTTAAAAACGTTTTATATCGTACCTATTTGATGGTAACACCTTTTGGTATCGATTTCTATCTCTTTGGCATGTCTAGCTAAAACCCCAATTCTTGGGTGTGATTTTGTGAATATGGGTTAAATTACCTATTAGGTCTTGCTTATTGTTGGTCTATTTGTTGTTTATTTGTGATTTCATTTAGTAGTTGTGTTTGAACTTAATGGAATTGTAGTTGCAAATACGATTTCATCTTCGTGTTTTTGGCTTGCTTGAGAGAGGTTCGAAAACCAAGACTACTAAATTGATAGCTGGTGGTATTGGGTCGACATGGGTTCAGCCCAAGAGAGTGAATCCTAGTCCTTCTTCCACACATTCAGCTAGAGAGAGTGAATGGGCTAAGGCGGAGGTTGTGCTTCAATCGGCAACTCGGTGTTCGAGAGAAACCAAGTTGATTCGGGGTAAGTTGCTCGAGAGAGAATTTACCCCCAATATAGTGTAGCCTAGTCACAAATGTTCAACAATTTACTATCAATAGCATTTACCCAATTGTCTAGTTTATCCCATATTCCTATCACATCCCAAGAATCTCCGTCTCCTAATTCGTATCCTCTTATTTTCGTTGTTTTTAGCTGTTAATTGCTACAAAACCCCCATCTGATAATTGACACTTGTGTCAAACCCTTTAACTTATGATGTTTTTACTTGATAATGTTTTTAACTATGGTTGACTAGAGCAAAATTGCTCTTGACCTTTAATTCTCATAAATCGCTTCCTTGGGACTCGACCCCAACCCATTTGGTTGGGTTATATTACTATTGTACGATCATAGACACTTGAATTAGAAGTTGTGTCTTGATTACGCAAACATCACTGGAGCATTACATAACCCGAATGACATCCTTTTGAAGGTGAAATTTCCATATGTACAAGTGAAGGTGGTCTTCTCTTGGTCTTCTAGAGCTTTGGAGGTTTGATTATAGCCCGAATACCCATCTAGAAAACAATACCAACCCTTACCAGCGAGACAATCCAGGATCTGGTCCATAAAAGGCATCGAAAAATGATCTTTCTCTGTCCATGTATTTAGCTTGCGGTAGTCCATATACTCTCTCCACCCAGCCACTGGCCTCATCAAAATAAGTTTATATTTAGCATTAGGAACCACAGTGATCCCTCATTTATTTGGAAAGCACTGAACAGGGCAGACCGAACTACTATCAGCAATGGGGTATATGACTCCAGCATCCAACCATTTAATAATATCCTTTTTCACAATCTCTTGCATAGGGGGATTCAACCTTCTTTAATGCTCAATACTTGGCTAGCTATCCGGCATGAGTTGAATTTTGTGAGAACAAATGCCTGGAGGAATCCTAATAATGTCCACAATAGTCCATCCAATAGCCCACTTAAACCGCTTCAGTACCGATACCAAGGCCTCTATTTGCCCTTCACTCAAGTCAGCAACAATGATTGCAGGCAAAGTGCTATTTTATCCCAAGAATACTTACCGCAAGTGGGATGGAAGAACCTTAAGTTCTAGTTTTGGAGGCTCATCAATAGACGGTTTTGCATGTGGGGTGTCACGATTCTTCATATCTAATTCCAACCGTTTTGGCTTGAAATGAAACTCAAACCTATCAAGTGCAGCAACTAGCTCATCATACTCATCAATACCATCACTGTCAAAATTCATCATCACTGCTACTAGCGCATCAACACCTAACCTTTCCTCAATGGACACCTCAGATTCTTTCCCCACAATGTGATTCACCATAGATACCAAGTTAAGATCACTTTCATGCTTCATAGACCTACAAATGTTAAAAGTTACCTTATCATTGTTTAATCGGAACTTCATCTACCCTCTTTCCATATCAAACAATGCACACCCAGTAGCAATAAATAGTCTCCCTAAGATGATGGGAACCTCAAAATAAACCTCACAATCCAAAATCACAAAGTCCGCCGGAAAGATGAATGACTTTACTTCACAAGGACATCTTTCAACACTCCAATGGGTCTCTTCACTATTCTATCAGCCATAAGTAAATGCATTGTAGTTGGTTTTGGAGCTCCCAAATCCAACTTCTTATAAATTGACAATGGCATCAAATTAATGCTTGCACCCAAATCACACAAGGCCTTCGCAAAGTGCAACATACCAATGGTACAAGGAATAGTGAAAGCTCCAGGATCCTCTTTCTTTTGCATAAGTGACCTAGTAGAATAACACTATAATGTTGCAACCTCTCATCATTCTCAAAACTGGCAGCCCACTTTTTGGTCACCAAATCCTTTATGAATTTAGCATACCTAGGCATTTGTTCCAAAGTTTCTATCAATGGGACATTTATGAACAGTTTCTTCAACATAGCTATGAACCTGCGGTATTTCCTTTCTTCAGTATTTTTCACCAACCTTTGTGGAAACAGAGGTGGAGGTCTAAGCAGGGGAATAACTTTTTGGGTCACCTCAACTTTCTTTTCTATATTAACTTTTGGATCTTAGTAACCTCAATCTTATCCTCATCCTTTTCTATCACTCCCTCAACCTCAGACGGCATGGGGGGATCAATGGTTTGCTTTTCTTCGCAAATAGTGATTGCCATACAATGCCCATCATTTTCAGATTTTGGATAGTGTTGCTAGGAAGTGTGCCAGGCTGACGTGGGTTTACAATAGTGGACAACTGATTAAACTGCTGCTCAAGTTGCTTTATTGACACTGCATAGGCATCCACCTTCTGACCAATCCTAAATAAATCATTATGCATCTCTTTCTTATTTTCATCTATCGCATCAAACCTCTTCACCATCTTTTTCATCACATCCTCAATGCGAGTCATACTATTACCACCCTCTCTATTACCAGATTCTCTATAACTAGGTGGAACATAGGGCCCAACTCTCTCATTCCTGTTTCCATAGTTGTTCCGATATTGTAGTTATTATCGTGATTGAAGTTCCCATCCCAAACATACTTTCCCTCTCGGTTGTAGTTGCCATAGTTCCGACCTTGGTTTCCTTGTCCTTGGCACCAATTATCCAAATTGGAACCTTGGGTGTTGGTTCGGAAACCCCCATCTAATCATTAACCAAATTTGCATCATTTTCATAGTAACATTCCTCAACTGGTGGTGGTGGTGAAGTTCAAGTTAGATAATTTACCGCTTTCACTTTGTTTGCACTTCCACTCACATGTATTAATACCAAGCCAATTTTTGTCCTCATTTGAGCCATCTCTTCACGAATGTCATCATCGGATTGACTTGGTGCAATTTGGACAGCGAACGTGCTTCTACCAATATTTGCCTTCCTAGTGCTCCATGCCTTGTTGTTTTGGGAAATTCTCTCAAGTTTTTCAGCGATCTCCTCAAAAGTGCACTCACTATATGATCCTCCAGCAATAGTATCCAATACAACCCTTCCATTGTCATCTTATCCTCTGTAGAAGTACTCCTTCAGTGACACATCATCTGTGCGGTGATTTGGAACACTCCTCATGAACCCAGTGAACCAATCCCAAGAACTACTTATGGACTATCCAGGTAGTGTTGTGAAATTATTTAGTTTATCCTTGTAATTTAACTTCTTGGATATCAAAAAGTACCTTGCTATGAACACCTTATGCAATTGGTCCCATGTATAGATCAAATTATAAGGCAGCTCAAAAAACCACACATCAGCATCACCGGTCAATGCTAGTAGGAATACTCTCAAACCTATGACATCCATATCTAACTTCAGTCGTCCTACACAATTCTTTCACACACTTGACAATTTAGCCATGTGAGCGTATGGATCTTTCGAAGCAAACCCAGAAAACAACCCTCTTGCCATAAGGATTGGATAAGGTTGTTTGTCACCACAAATGTGTGTCCTGGAGGTAAGGAGGGAGAACAATAGGCCCATCTGATCCAACCACATCATAGTCAACCCTGTAGTTAACACAAAATCTTGGTGCTGGCAGATTCTGCACCCTTTCTGTATTTTTTATTAGATTACCACCACGAACCTGAGCGGGCACATTAAAACCCCAAGAGGCTGCAATTCAACTCCATCTCCTAGACCCTCTCCGATTGGAATGTTGTGTACCCCTTGATTATTTATTTTCCTTAAAGTTCTTCTTAATTCAGGATCATAGGGGGGTCAAGGGTTCGCCTCCACTCCGTGTACTTGGCATACACTAGAGTTGAAACCTGTAGAAAACAAAACAAAACAAAACAAAAATGTAAAATCAGGAAATACTTGACTAAAGTTCAATAATATAGTTAAACTTAATCTAAAAGTCATATTCCCCGAAAGCGGCGCCAAAATTTGATATGCTTAAATTACACCTCTCTTAAAGAAGCATAAGCGATCGTTATTAGGTAAAGAACCCAACTTGAGGTTGGGGTTGATCCCATGAGGAATATGGTTTAGACTTAAACTTAACTCACAATTATCGTTTTTTATTCAAACTATTTCTGAGAAAAGTAAACATGGGGGGGGGGGGGGGGGGG